>PVHX01015305.1:0-47276 GCA_004024805.1 Geosciurus inauris
TGAAGTAAGCCAATCCCAAAAAACCAAATGCCGAATGGTCTCTCTGATTAGTGGATGTTGATGAATAAGGGAGGTGGGAATGGGAAACATAAGAGAAATAGAGAAATACTGGACACGACATAGGGGAGGTGGAGGGCAGGAAAGGGGAATGGGTATAGTAAAGATGGTTGATAAAAAATATATATAAATATATATGTATATATATACTGTTCATTTTAAGTGCATATAAAGATGTTTAATATGAAGAATGTAATCTGCTTATAATTTTGTGCAAAGTTAGAAAAATTATGATTGTCACAATTTTTTTTCTATTTGCCTCAACAAATGTTTTCAGTGAATAGTGTGTACAGCTTCTGAAAATTTGTTTTTTTCTGTTATGTATTAAAATTCAACTTTTGAGAAAAATAAAAAATAAAAATTAAAAAAAAAACAAAAAAAAACCAGAACATTATCCTCTCTTTACTGTTTGGAGGTCCAAGTAGATGAATGGGATGCTGACTTAAATTAGTTGGTTTTCTTTTTTTTCTTTTATTTTCTCTTCTTTTTTTCTTACCCTGCCTGCTAGCTTACTTCCTTGTGTTTCTTCTATTTCTTTCTCCGATTCTCCTCTCCCTGCCTTCTTTCCTTTTTTCCTTCCTTTCTGCTTCCATTTTTATTACAGGGGTTTTAACTCAGGGGTACTCTACCACTCAGCTACATCCCCAACCCTATTTATTTTTATTTTGAGATATGCTTTCACTAAGTTGCCCAGACTGGTGGTGAATTTGCAATTCTCCTTGCTCAGCCTCCCAAGTAGATGGGATCATTGCTTTGTGTGTCTGGATAAGTTATTTTCTTCTTAGGAAATTATTCCTTTATAAATTCATACATTCATATATTAATAAGTGGAGTCATTTACTAAATACATCAATAAATTGTCTTCTGGGTAGTATGTATGTAGGAGTATATGTGTGTGTTGGATGCACATGTAGTTTAGATACAAAAGGCCACTTGGCAACAAGATGAAGAGAGTAATTGTGCATCTGGAGTTCTGGATAAATGTGTACAAAGAGTGAAGAAGGTGGTGGACATGGCTATTAAAAAGTGAAGGAGGATGGCAAATCATGCAGAGGAAAGGATGGTGGCTGGGAATTCAGTGATATATATAGAAGTTTACAAAATACTAGCAATCAAAATGTATAGACTGAATTGTGGCTCCCCAAAATTGACATGTTAAGGTTCTAAACATCAATGTGACTGCATTTAGCGAAAAGAGTTTTAAGGAAGAAATTAAATTAAGTCATAAAAGGGGGCTTCCTAATCTGTCCTATAAGAAGAAGAGAAACAAGCATTCCCTCTTTCTGTGCACAGAGGAAAAGCTATGTGAGGACACAGTGAGTTGCTGCTCTCTGCAAACTAGGAAGAGAGGTCTCATTAGAAACCAACGTTTCCAGCACCTGTCCTTGAACTTTTGATCTCTAGACTGTGAGAAAATAAACGTCTCTTGCATAAGATAGTCTCCTGTGATACCTTATTCTGGCAGCCAAAGCAGATTAATACATAAAGCAAAATGGCAAGCCTAGTGAGTCACTGTAGATAAAGGATTGAGTGCCTCAAAGTAGAGCTTGGGAAAATATCAAGGTTATGTGAGGATATGTACATGTGTTAAGTAAAAAGACATTACAGGTGAAATGAATATTTTAAGAATCAGTGAATAGGGTGATTAACTCTGTCTGATCCAGTGAAAAGAGAAGTAAAGGACAAGGATTGTGGTTTTTAAAATAAACATCTCCATTTTTATGTGTGTATGTGTTATACACCTATGTGGATTAGTGTATTGCATAACAAATTACCACAAATTTAGGAACCTAAAGTGGCACAAATTTATTTTCTCATGCTCTCTGTTGTTCTGGAGTCCAGGCTCAGCTCAGCTTCTCTGCTCAAGCCCTCAGAAGGCTTGAATCAAGGTATTGGCCAGGACTACAGTCTTACATGATCTCATTCAGGCAATTAGCAGAATTCAGTTTCTTGCAGCCATAGAAATCATGGCAGCCTTCATTTCCTTCAAAATGATCAAGAGAAAAATCTCAGTAACATTTGAATTTCTTCACTGATAAGTGATGCCACCTGGGTTAGTCAGGTGCATCCAGATGACATCTCTTTTGATTAAATCCATGTCAACTGATTTGTCATCTTGATGACATATACAAAAATCCACTTTTGACATATAATATGATGCAACCAAAAATTAAATCCATTACCTTCACAAGTGTCTGGTTGCACTCTAGAGAGAGGATCATATCAGACTGGGGCTGATTTAGAATTCTGCCTCCCACACTAGGACTATTCCTCAAATACTATCAGTTTCCCTCCCTCCTTCTCAGTAGTCACCATTATTCTAGTACCTGCAGATGGTGCCCTACTGAAAGCACATCTCTGCCAGTTCTGCCCTAGGTTCACATGTTGAGTAGGTCACAAATCCCAGGAGTCAGCTAATACCCTCAGTTCCTCTCTCAATGTTTGTGAAGGGAGTGAAAGTACACACGTCACTATTTCTCTGACCGTAAAATATAACTTAACAATGTTCCATACTATCTCCCAGAGCCCACAACAACTTTATTAACATTATACCAGTATAGGTTTCCTTCCACTTTGCTTCTCATTTTCCTACTCCACTGAAGGGGTTCTTGGGATCATATCTCAAACAAATAACTCATGCTCAAATTTTTATTCAGACCTGCTTCTGATTGTAACTCAGTATAATTCAGTGAATAAATGTTATATTATTTTATATATATACATATATACACCTACATATATAAATTCTAAATACAGAATATATATATATATTTTTCTGTATTTTACATTCAGTAAAAAAGGAATGATCATTTTAATAAATTGTATTGGTTGTTATATCCATATTTAAAGATGAATTTTAACTTCTGAACTATAATATATACAAAAAATTAGTTCCAAACCAATATAGATGTAAGCAAAAAGGTTAAAATAATAAAACTTTTACAACAAAACATTGATGAGTACTTTTAAAATTGCAATAAGCAATGATTTCATAAACAGGGTATAAAATGTTTTCCATAGAGAGAAAAATTCATAAATTATAGACTGTTAAAACTAAGAACATTTTTTTCATCAAAACAAACTATTAAGATGTTGAAGGAAATTTTATAATTTGGGAGAAATTGCTTGTAATGCTTATGTGTAACAAAGGATTCATATCCAGAACACATAAGTGAGAAGCAGGAAAATGCAAAAGAAAGATGGCCTTGACTATACATTTTATACTTTTAAAGCTACTTTTGTCATGTTTTGAAATGATTGCTCACATCTCAAAGTTATTTGCAACCTATGGATTAATTTATATTTAGGACCTACCAAAGCCATATCTGCCTAAATGAGATAAATTTCAGAAAAAGTTGATCATTCTAATCCTTTTCTAATTCCCTCTTTTACTAGCATTATTTTACTTTCTTTAGTTCATAATATGATTTCAAATCTACAATGTAAAATTCTTGGATTTTATGTCAAGACAGTCTAAAACCATAATACTCGGGCTTCTAAACATCAGTTTACCAATAATAAACTTGAAACTTCTGCTATAATTCTGAGGGTTGAGGATCCTTCACAATGTCTTTTAAGTAGACTATTACAGCTGATATCTCACTGCACATTTAGTTAACTATTCAAGTTGGAGCTTTTCCCTTTCTCAATATTTATAAGAACCTACTCAGGAATAATGCCAGAGATCTTGCTTCTCCTTACTTCCAAAACGCAGTGGTACTAAGGCTATCCTTTTCACAAGACTTTGTCCTAATGTCCCTTTCATTATCACATAAGTAAGAAATTATAAAGCACTCAAACTGCCAGTTAAGTCTATTCTGTAAGAATATGCAAATTTGTTTGAATCTCGGTATGTGATTCAGGTTCAGTGAGGGGCAGAAAAAATGTTGCTGTGGAAAATTTTTATGTTGAAATAGATTTTCCCAACATTTCCCATTACTTAAGTATCTTAAAAAATTTCTGTGCTTGTTCAAGACTTTTTCTCCATCAACTCATCTACTTACAATTGAAAAATAAAATTGATTCAGAAACTTATTAAATATTCATAGTATATCCAGGGGCTATTGGAATGATAATTTTAGAGACATATTCATTTGAGGATTGTAACAATGCTTAGGAAAAAATGTTAATAGATTAAAATGAGCATCAAGTCCTGATGTATTGTCAGAACAATGTATATATAAGAAATTATTAGGATATATTTTCTTGATATACTGTCCTGAGATATTGTTAGAACAATGTATTATGAAAGAAGTTATTTTCCTGCTATAGGAAAATATATAGATATTGTTAGAACAATGTATTATGAAAGAAGTTATTTTCCTGCTATTATTTATTATATAAATAATAAACTACTATAACATACATGAAAACCTCAAAGCTAGTTAGTTCAAGATGAATGCAAGAGAAGACTCAACATTTTTTCAATATAATCTATAAAAATTTCATTAGCATCACTATTAATACTCTTTTAATTCAGGAAATATTTAGGTAATTCACAATAAAATTGTGTATATTATGGAACCTCCAGTTTAGAAGATATTTGTGATTCAATTATAAATAAATAGATAAAATAATACGTCCTAATGTTTGTGGAATTTCTATTTTGCCAAAATGATGTCATGCTACTTGCTACATATTATTTAGCCTTCTTAAAACCACTCAGTCACAGAGAATATAATTCCTACTCCATAGAGGAAGTAAATAAGAGACATAAGGCTAAAGAAATTTACCCTATATTTTGTGGTTAGTAAGCAAAAACATTGATATTTACGGTCACCTAAGGCAGATTTCAAAACCTGTGGTCTTTTCTCTCCCAAACAATAGAGTCAAGTTTGTAAATGATGATCATTTGGCTGCTTGCCAGCAGTGATGTGGGGTCAGTCATACCAAGAATGCAAAAGCACTTAAATGTATTAAACGATGTTTCAATTCTGACTTCTCTTTGGTTGGAATACATACACGAATTAACACAATATTGTCCATGGTCCACTGGTTCTGACTTTACCTATAGGGAGAGGAAAAGAAAGGAAAGAAAGGAAGAAAGGAAGGAAAGAAGGAAGGAAGGAAGGAAGGAAGGAAAGAAGGAAGGAAGGAAGGAAGGAAAGAGGGAAAGAAAGGAAGGGAGGAAGGAAGAGAAGAAAGGGAGGGGGAGGGAGGGAGGGATGGAAAGAGAGAGAGAGCAAGAGAGAGAGAGAAGAGGAGGGAGGGAGGGAGGGAAGAAGGCATTCATATAAAATCTGCATATTAACAATCTTCCTCTATTTAAAACTTGGTTTTGCAATTTATGTTTGTGTGGTAAGACATGGATCATTAAACTGAACACTGAAGTGCAAATTACTGTTACAACATTCATGTCACTTTTGACAAGTTTCTTGTTTGTTTTGGTTTCGTGTTTTTCATTCTGTTTTCAAGTTTTTTCTTTACAATTATACAGCTATTTGCCTCTTCTAAAAATGGCAAAGCAAATCTACTTAAGGACAAACCTATAGTCAAGAGTTTGATTTAATTATCCAACAATTCAATATTATTTTATTCCTCTGTTAGAATTAATAGTCATGGACTTCATTTTTGTTTTTCTTTCTGTCGTGTGAGGGGTGTATTTTCTTTCTGTCGTGTGAGGGGTGTGTGTGCACATGTGCCTAAGCATGTGTTACTAGGGATTGAACCTAGGATGCTATACTACTAAGCTAAAGCCTCCCTTCAATTTTTATTTTGAGACTAAACTATCCAGGCTGGTCTTGAAACTGTAATCCTATCTCCTCATCCTGGTACTAGAGGCATAAGCTACCATAGCTGATCATACGTTTCATTTTTCAAAAATAATCTGTTATATTTGTATGATCCAAATTACATACATGATTTTTGTATAATAATGATAATGACTAATACAAAGCCTGTGTATATCCATTGGACACCAGATCAATGTTTCAAAGAGGTCTAAATTAATGTTTATTTGGTAGCAATATTTTTTTGGTTCTGAGCTTCAGCTAATCATTTTCATTTAATATTTTGACAATCCTGTAAGATATGTACTATTTTATTTCTTTTTTTTTACTATTTATTCAACTAACAATTATTCCCGTAGTTAAATAGGAAATAGAGACTTGAAATGCTCTCAAAAAATTAAAAGGTAATCAATTACAGCTTTATTTATTGTTTGTTTCTTAGAATTAATAATTATATCAATCCTCAAATAAAGAAAGTGACTAGGTAAAGACTGCTAATAATACAAGTTAGTAGATTAAGAACATAATTTACAATTAAATATTAAGATATTTGCTTACTGAATATCTATACAGTATAGCATTTTCATTTAAATCACACAAATGCACTTAAAGAATATGATTTTCTCTTATGTTTCAACTACGACTTGTGGCACATAATCTTATATAAGATGGTAAGAATATTTTCCTGAAATGCATATCCTGGGAAATTTTATTTTTCACTTCCTAGCCAGAAGACATGTATTTAAAGTCATTTTAAAAATCAGTTTGTGGGGCTGAGGCTGGGGCTCAGTGATAGAGCGCTTGCCTCACATGCGTGAGTCACTGAGTTCGATCCTCAGCACCACATAAAAATGAATAAATAAATAAATAAAGAGATTGCATGCATGTACAAATAAAAAAGAATATTAAAAAAGTCAGTTTGTATTATCTCTTAGTAGCAAGAAGATAATTAGTGGTTTAATAAATTTATTTCTTCTCATATTAAAAGTTTCTTCTCATATTAAAACTGTTTAGAAGAAAATGTCCAACAGTTTATAAATATATTTATACAAAAGGAGCAAGAATGGCCAAACAAATTTTGAAAAAGAACAAAAGTTATGAATTACACTAGATATCAGAAATAGTTAACAAGATGTATATGGAGATAATTAAAATAAAATGTTATTGTTACAAAGCCAAAAAACAGGATCATAGAAAAAAACTAGTTCAGATATGACCACACATATATAGTTACCTGGTATGAAACAAACTGAGATTGCAATGCAATGGGGGAATAATGCTAGTTTTGTTTTTTATGATATACTGGGTCACTTTGATAACTTTATTGTGCCATCATTTTTATTTACTAGAATATGCAAATTATCAATTCATTGGGAATTACCTGTAGTATGTACTGTGTACCAATCACAGTTGCATTGCAGAAAGGACCACAATAAAAAAGTATGATGCTGGGAATTTGAAATAAAAATAATTATATTTTAATTGTCCTTTTCAATAAATTGTTTAAATTCTCATGTATGCCTAATTCTGATATGTTTCCACTATATCCATTATTTAAGAAATGTTAACTGAAATCAAAGTTTTCACAAATGGCTCCATAGTCAATAAAATTTCTGAACTTATAAAATTTAAAATTAATTTTTATTTCCTTAGCTGTAGTGCATAAAAGAAGTTACACTCACACTCTTCACTTCATATATGATGCTGTTAAAGCTGATTGTTTATATTGACCTGTCTAGATAGACTGGAAGCTGTAGGAGTTCAGGAGATATAAGCCTGTGTGTTTTTACCCAGTTTCCAGGCTATTTACACATGCAGTAGGGGTATGAGATAGTTTGTTATTGTTGCTGTTGGAGAAATGCCATCTTTGTGTAGATGTTTAAACTTTCAAAGCTTTTGTTCTTTTACTTACTTAATCTTGTTACTTGTCAGCTATATTATCAATTCAAACACAAGCCATACTCACGTTTCCAGACGCAGTTAACTTTGGTCTATTTATCCTGTCTCTTTTGAGGACAATTTTAAAGTACACGGTAATTTAATAAAAAAGTTTGAAACATTTTGAATGATAATCCCTCCCTAGGTGTTCTATTTAGACTTTTAAACAACCATCTGTAAAATGGTTCTAAACACATATTGTTGATAAACCAGCAGGGAGCATATGTATATATTTTTGAATTGTAATACACTAAGAAGTAGAATAGAAGGATTTAATATTATTCTTCAAAATGTTTCATGGGCATATTGCCAAAATACTTAAGCAAATAGCTTTTTGTATCCTTTTCTACTGAGTCAATATTAGTAATTTTCATAAAAGCACTTTACACAGTCAAGAGAGTCATGAAAGCGTTTTTACCATGAACAGAATGAGCTTATGTAGAATATTGATTCTTCATGTCAAACACAGCTGGACTGTTTCATCAGTAATTCCAAATCTGGCATATACAAGATTACCTCACTATTCCCTATGCTTATTGAATGAAGATAAGATTGGTTAGTATGTACCTTAAAAAGATGCTACCTGAATGCTGGGTCCATGAAATTCCAAAGAAGATAGGGAAAGTGGTATTAGTCATGCTCTGAAATACTCTTCAAAGGACAAGTCAGGGCTGTCTTCCCATTCCAATGTTTTATTTGAACAATAGTCTGCTTCCAAAGAGCCAGGTCACTTTCATTCCCTTGTTCCCATTGCAGATGACTGTAGAGCACACCATTCTCTGTGATGGGATTAGGCATCTGTTCCAAACAGATGGGCTACCCCAAAAACACATAACAGGTAATAGCAAAACAGAATGGATATTCCCCAATTCTCAGAGTTGATTTTGTTGGATGCTTCTCCTATGAATATGTTGCTTAATTTTGTGGGAGTTTACGGCATTTCTTAGAGTTGTGATTCTGAGGACACTTTAGGGCTTCTTAATGTTTTGAGGTCTATCAGAGGTTTTTTATTTGTAGTTTACATTTTGTCTTCAGATTTTCCTCAGCATTTGTCTATATCATATTCATGATAACTCACACCTTACAGTTTTGTTTGCAATGAGCCAGCTACTTCTTTCTTCATGTTTTTCTTTGAGATTTGCAAATACTACTGAATTAAGGCATTGTTAGGTTAAGTTCACTGGAATTTTCTGGTCCAAACTTAGATATGTATATAATTGCATATATTTATAGTTAAAATCCTAATACATTTTCCAAAACCATTAAATGGATTTCCAAATTATATATAAATATGTTCACTAACAAATCCTCAGGTATTTTAGATTTAACAGTTAAAAGTGACTTTGAAAATTTATGAAATAAGGGATTCCCTTTATACTTCTGTGTTAAAAAATGTAGAACAGAATGTAGTATGAAAGCAGAAATATATGAGTGGTCTTAATGTTACCTAGAAAAGTTTTCTTAAAGATTTTAAAGTTTATGAAGAAAAAAATAACAAAACAAAAATAGATACTCACTTTCCTCTGGCCTTCAAAGTTTGGAGTCATCTATCATCACTGATAAAATACAGCAATGTGACTAGCAATAGATTATCTCAATTCCTTCCATATTATCCTGTTTCATTTTTACTGAAATTTACCAACACTTATATTCATGTAAAGACAAAATTTCGTTGTGGGAAGGTAAAGAGCATAGATATTAGGCAACATTTTCTGTAAATGCCAATTCGAAATTCCCAGCAGCAACTTATTCTTGAGATGGAAGTGGCAGAATAGTCACAATTGTGTTACCATCTGACAAGCTGTCATTTTATGAGAAATAGAAGGTATTATTTTAAATCCATAATTCCACAGATATTTCATGTATTGACCTTAGAAAATCATGTATAGTTTGTCATTTTCTTGTCATTGTGAAAACAAATCTACCTTCAATTGAACATATTTAAACTACTGAATTTTGCTTCATAAAAAAGTGGGGAAATACAAACATTATGACATATGTGAAAAATAAAACATTTTATTAGCCTTGAATACATAACACTTTGAATTTTGCTAACTAAGATATGAGGTCTACATGAAAAGCGCATTGGATTTATTTAACAAAGAACTTATATAGCCAGTGCAAGTCTATATTTTTAGTTTTTATTTGTTAATAACTGAGTGTTATAAATAACTTATTTTAATCATCATTGTGGAGAAATAATCAAGCATAAATTTTGGAAGGCAGAGATAAAAAAAGAAGGAGATTTAAATGAAATTGATTTAAGGTAGATTTAAATTGAAATTTAAATGAAATTTATCAAATTACATTTTTAAGTACATACAAATATGCAAAAATGAAACCCACCGTTCTGTATAAATAATATGCACTGATAATAATAATTTAATACATAGATAATACTCTAGCACTTATTATATGGCAGGCACTGTACTATAAGACTTTCCATATATTAACTAATGTTTTTTCACAACAGTCCTGTGACATAGATGACAATGTTATTATCACCTTTTATAAATGGGGATATGAGCAAGTGAGAGAGCTTAAAAGTGACTTTCCAAAGGAATGTAGCAATTACATGATAGTTTTGTGTAAATTGACTCATTTTTTAAAATATTCTTTTTATCTGTAGATGGACACGATAACTTTATTTTATTTATTTATTTTTATGTGGTGCTGAGGATTGAACCCAGTACCTCACACACACTAAGCAAGTGCTCCACCACTGAGCTACAACCCCATGCCCGAATTAGGGCATCTTGATTCATGAATCTGCGTATTCTAATACATCATTTGTTCACAAAGATCTCGGTTATGATGTTCTCTTATTTCTGAGTATTTTGAGATGTTAATAGTACGGGTAGAATTGAGGTTCCTGAAAATACATGTTGAAATCCAAGGGTTGCAATGGAGTAGGGCAGCTTTTAATCCAATTACTCCTTAGAAAGAAGAGAAGTAGCAGTGCAGACACAGAAGCACACAGGGATAGAACAGCCACTGACAGCAGAGGTAAAAGTTGGAGCAGTGCATCTACATATAAGCTCAGGATTTATGGAAAATACCAGAAGCAAGAAATGCCCCTACAAATATAGCCCTGCCAACACTTTGAAGTTCTGGAATCTAGAACTGTGACATAGTGAATTTCTGTTTCAACTAAATTCATGGTAATTTATTTTTATTTTTATTTTTGCTAGTCACAGAGACCTAATACATATCCTGATGTGCAAGAAACAAGGGAAGAAAAATGTGATAAAGGATGGATAAGGGTAACCTTCAAAAATGTAGGCTTAAATATGGGCAAACGTATAGATAAAGGCTTTGAGGCTTTTCGAAAAATCCTGTACTTTTTGTTCTGATATAGTCCAGAGGATTAATATACAATTTAGTTTAAGAAATAAACTTTCAGTTTTTGGATATTTTTGCTGAAACCTTTTAAGATATATGATGGACACGTTTATACAATTTAAACTAAAAGTGTTAAGAGCTTTTCCAAATAAAAGATAGGTATACAATGGCTCATTCTGCTATCATGTATACGTAAGTAGAATAAATAAATAAATAAATTTTTAAAAAAAGATAGCTTGTCTTCTTTTTAATTAGTATTTATACTCAGTTCCTAGCACAGAACTCTATCCAACCAGAAATTCATTATAAATATGGCACTATTGCTGGTTATGCTATTGTAACAATTCAAGCTTAAACTATAAGTTGTATTGATCATTAATTAATGAATAATTGGCTGCAAGCAACGCTTGGTGAACTTTGGTGCAGAGGGAGATGATATCTGGCTAGGTTTGTCATGGAAATAAAATTGTCCTACATTTCTTACATTTGGGCCAAGATGAACTCTATAATAATGTTTTCTGCTCTGCAGTATAAAATTGAATTTTTTTCCTTTAAGATTTGAAATAATGCAATAAGGGCCCTCCTGCCACATTGTATTAGTATTGTACTAACAAGTGAAATAAGGCAAAATATAAAAATACTGAGAGAACATAATGAAGAACCTAAATGCATACAATTATCATTCCCTGAAATTCCCAGTATTGTTTTCTATTGCTCTCAAAATAATTCAAGACAATCTCATTAAAAACCTACCAAACTTTGTAGAAATTGACATGTTGAGTTTGAAAGTTGTCTGAAAATGCAAATGATCTGGGAGCCAAAATAATCTTAAACAAAGTTGAGCAATTCAAATTACTCACTTTCAAGCCTTCCTCTAAAGCCAGAGTAATATCATGTATCGGGACAAAGAAGAAACAGATCGATGGAACTGAATATGGAAATGTAATAATAGGCTCAAGTATAAACAAAATTTTCATAAAATTTGTCAAGGCAATTCACTAGTAAAAGAAGCATATATATATATATTTGGTACTAGGGATTGAACTCGGGGGCACTCGACCACTGAGCCACATCCTCAGCCCTATTTTGTGCTTTTTGTAGAGACAGGGTCTCACTGAGTTGCTTAGAGCCTCACCATTACTGAGGCTGGCTTTGAACTCGCGATTCTCCTGTCTCAGCCTCCCTGAGTGCTGGGATTACAGGCTTGTGCCACCGCACCCGGCTAAAAGAAGTATATTTTAAAGAAAAAAATTTGGAACACCTGGATATCTGAATATAAAAGAAAAAAAATGTCATACTCTAAATCACTTCAAAGCCAAAAACTGATTTATGGCGAACCATGAACCTATAAATTAAGACTAAAACTGTAGAATTTCTACAAGAAAACTGGCAAACATGTTTGTGGTCTTTGGGTAGAAACAGCTTTCTTAGCCTCACAAAAAGTCTAACAAAGTGAAAATCTGACAAAATGGAAAACATCAAACTTAAAGTATCTTCTTATGTCACCTTAGCAAATCAATAGACTAGCCCAGAAATGTGATAAGAGTTTTGCATTGCATATCTGACTAACGACTCAGATCCTGAATACACAGTTATAAGGAGGTGGCCAGCACTTCAACAGGGTAGTTTTTGCTCAGGAGGTGTGAGCTGCCTGGTAAATAAAAATTCTGGAATAATTAGTAAGAAATAAAGACAGAGCCAGAAATCAGATATAAAAAGAGGAGCGTCTGATGGGTTTTCTAGTCCTGATGGGAGCTGCAACTGAACAACTGAAAAAAGCCCCGAATCTGTATTTAAGGGGGAATAATACATCAAAGGCAGGGATAAGGTTTCAGCGGGAGGAGTCTTATTTGGTGCTTGCTGCTCAGTTTGGCAGGGGTCTTGCAGTAAACAGGTTGATTGGCATTTTGGCAACCCACGTCCATCACTGGGAGGCTGTGTGGCTCCAGCAGGTCATTCCCATCTCTGTAGCTATGCTAGAATTTGAGTGGTGAGCTAAGTTGGACACCACATGAACCAAGCATTCTCAAATTAGTAAGTTCCTACTAAGAGTTCCTGATACCAGGCTTTCCTGTTCACAGATGGCTCCCCACACACAGTGGAATTCTTAATTCCAACAACAAAAAAGACAACAAAAATTAAAAATTTGAAGCTCGGCACAGTGGTGCACACCCGTAATCCCAGCACCTAGGGAGGCTGAGACAGGAGAATCGCGAGTTCAAAGCCAGCCTCAGCAATGGCGAGGCACTAAGCAACTCAGTGAGACCCTGTCTCTACATAAAACACAAAATAGGGCTGGGGATGTGGCTCAGTGGTCGAGTGCCCCTGAGTTCAATCCTCAATACCAAAAAAAAAAAAAAAAATTAAAAATTTGTATAAAACTTATCAGGTCCTGCTGATCTACCCATCTGTTGGTGGCCTAGCAGCTCAGACTAGAGTCATAGGTCTTCTGGAGATGGCCCAGTGTGGCCAGGGGTGCCAATGATGATTGCAGGAAAGCAGAGCTGTCAGGTGACTGGTGGCCAGTGTTCACTGTGTGATGGGCTGGCTTGGGTACTCAAACTCATACTCTCCATTCTCTTAGATCTTGTCTGAAAGCTGAGGCCATGACTGCAGAGAATGGACCATGGAACTCTGTGTTGATTGGATATAGGTCCAAAGCCCTGTGGAAGAAGAATGATGTTCTGTTCCTGCAACGTTTTCCCTATAGCAACTTGAAAGGTTGTTATGCTGCTCATGGATCATCTGGGACACTGTTCCCCATGAAATTCCATCATGCCTGGTAGTCTTTCTGCCATTGTAGCTTCCATTATGACCTAGCACATAGATCTGATCAAAACTGGACAGATTGTACAGAATGCACTGGAACTGTGCTACAGGAGGATACACATGTGCTTTGACAGTTTGTCAACAGGGAATTGTTGGTAGACCTGTGTCACGGAGAGCAGAAGACTAAAGGATAATTGGAGCTCTAGAATGGATAGACAGCCAATTTGTTGAAAACAGTTGGATAATTTGAATTCTATTTGGTATCTTTGCATTCTGGAAGAGAATCTATCTTATCAAAATAGTTGTATAGTATTTCTTCCTCTTTAAAACTATAGAACTAGTTTAAAAATCTTACTCTATAAAACTAAGTGGAGCTAGCAGTCCACTTTTTAAATGTGTGAGAATCATTGGTAAATGTAACTTTGCAATCATATACAGTTGCTTTAGACTAGAAGGTGTCTGCTCCCATCTGCTGCTCTTAGAATTGAGAAAGTTTGGCCCTCTTTAATCTTTAGCACATGTGCCAGCATACACCTTTGTGTTTCAAAACACTTCTATCTCATGATGATATTTGGAAAATTGTATAACAAATACTTTGCAATAATGAAACCAGTAGTGTATCTTATGAATAGAAACCAGATACCAATGAAAGAACCTTCCCATGACACCTACAAGCGGCATGTGGTTGAAAAAGAAGTAGCAGATGGACTTCCACACTTCAGCATATGCGCATGGTCACTGTCTATGCAAAGCTTATGCTTACCAGTGCAGATTTTATTTCAAACAACTTGACCCGGAGATGCCCAATGCAATTGTTTTTGAATTCATTATCTTCATTGAGTTCAAAGTACAAATGCCTGAGTATGAAACTCTATTAAAAACTTAACAAAAAATTTAAATACTTAAAATTTTAGAATCATCTTTTATCTAGATTCAAAGAACTCACACTTAGCCTCTTCCATTTCAGGAAAGCAGTTTTACCATGATTGGCTAATTATTCCCCCAAGATCATGTTCTGATTCATTTGCACTCATCAATTATGTACAGTTCAAGTGGCCAGATTGATTTTCTTTTTACCTTGCTTTGCATTCTACCCTGAAAATACAATATTAGAATTACTTAAGTTATTCTCACAATATGTCCTTGTAGCTTAGAACTGTTCAAATTGAATTTTTAACACATATTCCAAAAAAAGAAAATAAAAGGAAACTGAACAAAACACTTCAAGCTAAAAATTCTAACTTTTTACTAAAATAAATTTAAGATTATTCCACCTTGGGATTCTAAAGAGTTTATATAAATCAACCTTTTACATGGCACCAATCTATGTCTTTTTTCAAACATTAATTTCAAATTCTCAATTGATCCATTCTTTTAAAATGTGTATGAGTATGCATATTTAATTGAAAATGTTATGTGAACATAGTTCTCCTTTTAAATTTATTTTCCAAAGGTTTAAAAACCTCATCACACATGCATAACAGCAGATATAGAAATGGTCAATAAGCAAATGTAGATGTGTTCAATACCATTGTTCATTAGTAAAATAAAAAATAAAAGTAGGATGGATACTATTTGACATACTGTAGAATATTTATAATTAAAAATATTGGCCGGATTGAAGAAACTGAATACTTACATATTGCCGTTAGGTACGTAAAATAGTAAAGTCACCTTAGAGAAATTTTTGGTATTCATTAAAAAGTCAAACATACATCTGGCCAATAATCAGCAGTTCTATTTTAAATACTTTGCCAGGAGAAATGAAACATATTGCAATAAGAATGTTTGTAGAAAGCTTATTTCTTTATAACAGTACAAAACAAAAATTTAAAAAAGCTATCCAAAGGAGATTAAATAAACACCTACTTTGGCAAATTCAAATATCAGAGAATGAAATACTGCTACAGGGCAGAAACATGTATTAATTTCAAAATTATTACATTGAATGAAATAAGTCAGAAAAAATTGTATCCTATCCAATTCCATTTCAATCCTAAAAACAACAACAATTAATACATGTAATAGAAAGCATGAAATGGCTCTCTCTTGGGTTAGAAGTGAGTCAGTGATGAAAAAGGTACCCAACAGACCTTTCTAGGTGATTAAAATTGTGTATGCATCTTTTATTGGATAGTAGTTACATAGGTTTATAGAAGTGAGAAAGACCATCAGGTTGCAACACTTAAAAACTGTGCATTTTATTGTAGAAAATTGTAATTCAGTTTTTAAAAAAATCAAACAAGAGCAAAGTTCTTCTTCCATGTTTTAATTTTAATGCTAAACTGGAGTATGGAGCATGATTTAATAGTCCTAGAAGAGTGGTAAAAATATTTATATCCCTTGATCCTTTGTTGCAAAGGGGTGACTTTATTAAAATTGATAAAGTATGATAGATATTGGTGCTATGCTGTTGTCCAGATGAACATCATCCACTTAAGAGCACCCTGGAAACTGTGCTTGTTAATTATTTTTTCATTCATGGGCAAATTTAGAGCTCAAGTACCACTTTACTCAGTTAATCTATGCCCATGACTTGCTTGATTTTTCTGTTCAAGATTCTATTAATTTTTCAGATTCTACTAATTTTTCAGTTATGCCTAAGTAGCTAAAAAAGACTTGTTGATATATGCACATAAACAAACATATATATATACACACATACACATATACGTAAATGTATATATACACGTATATTCTGTCAGCATTTTAATTAGAACAGGAATGAACAAAAGAGTGTAGATCGATTCAGGAAGGGTCTACAGAGAGATCAAAGAATTTATGCAACTTCTCTAGTGCAGGCATGTAATTTGCCAGTGAGGTGAAAGCATCAATACAGCCAGAAACAGCTCCCAAATGTGACCGGTGAGGCACGTTAGTTCTTAAATAACAATCGTGCCCTGCTGTTGGAAAGCCTCCCAAATGTGACCAGCGGGGAGCATTAGATCTTAAATAACAACCATGCCTCTCCATTTAGAGAATAAATCAGTATTTAAAAGAAACCTGTCCATGCAAGTATACTGTGATTAAAATTAAGTGAAATTAAGTGAACTGCAATTGGTTGTATTTTTTTTTTTCTTTTGGCAGTTGATACAAAAAAGCAATTGTTGGTGTAACTAGGCTAAATATGCTTTCTTGAGATATCATGCATAGAAGAAATGTTCTGGTCACTAGCTACCTTAAGGGTTTTTAATTCTATAGTAGTTGCTGATTTGCACTGCAAATGTTTTGCAGGTTGGTTATATTGAATAAAAGTCTCATTTACATATAATTACTGATTGTTTGTTGCTCAATCTAATATAAAAGCAGAGATTTTCCAGGATTTCACTGCTTAACTCTATGCATTTATATTCTACATATAATGTTCATAAAAATATCTTCAACTTATATGGATCATTTCCTCTGAGGAGTTGAAACTTACTAGTATTGTTTAATCACAAATTTTTCTTTTTAAAGGGAAAGTGATCTACAATGAGTATATGAAAAGCTTATCTAAATAATCTCAAATCGATGGGAGTATAATTACAGGCCCTTCCTAAAGAGCCAATCTGGGAATGCTGCACTGCTTATGTGCAGGACATTGGATGTGAGGTTGGTGAAGCTACTATATAGAGAGTCATAATTCTAAGTGTGAGAAACTACATGAGCCTCAGCAATAGTTCTACCAAATTTCCCATCTATGGCTTTATATACATAAATAACCAAGAAGCATGGACTCAAAGTGAATTTTGTTGAAGAAAATATTGTTCAGTAGGAGATGAGAAATACTGGAGCCTCCATGTTTTTGCACGTACTGATGTGGTATAATTGATTCCTAACTGAGATAGAGCCAGCATGGCCACCTTCAAGTTCACCTAATTAAAACTTAGCTCAGTAAGGGATAGCACTGCCCACCATAAGTATGAAGAGTAAGAATGAAATCCATCTGAGATCATTTGGATTTGTGACATGGTCACATGGTACTAAATATAGGCAGGGTACTCTTGAAGTCATTGCAGATGTTTAAGGGATACTAGAATGAACTAGATGCCAGAGATTTGGTGTCTGTATAAGAAAACTCAGCTAGTAATAGAGAAATGCGATGGGATAAGAAATAGGCTTAGCTGCCAGGCACAGTGACACTCGCCTGTATCCATGCAACTCAGGAGGCTGAGGCAGGAGGAACACAAGTTTGATGCTAACTTCAGCAAGTTAGCAAGACACTATCTCAAACATTTCAAAAAAGGACACAGGGCTGGGATATAGCTTAGTGGTAAAGTACTCCTGGCATCGATCCCCAGAACCAAAACAACAACAAAAACAAACAAACAAGCAAAACTCAAAAGAAACAAAAACAAAAAAGAACCAGGTTTAGCTAACTTGGCACATTTGTCAGAACTTCCCTTGTTAGTTAATGTAATGTTCTCTATTGATTCTGTGTTTCCAGAGCATTATTTGTCTTTGTTCTCATTATAAAATATCATGCTCCCTCTCTCTTATCTCTGCACTTCATAGTCTCCTTCATATATAAGTCAGTCTCTCACTGATATAAGGGAACTTTTGAGAACATGGAAAACTTTAAAGTATGACATAATACCTGTGATACCCATTATTGTTAACATCAACATGAACAGTCCCAAACACTAGGAAAAAGAAAAGTGACAATTACTTTAAATATTTAAAATGTTTATATTATTTAAATATTTAAAATATTTAAATTTTATTGTAAGAATGATTTGACAAATACAATATTTTTTCCTATAAATTTTTGCTACTTTAAGTCCAGATTTCCTCTATCAGAGGAATTCACGTTTAGTACTATTTGACAGTGTAGATTTAATTTAATATGCAATGGAAAAATTAGAAATCTTCAAATTTATACAATTACCTTTTTGTCTGCATATTCCCTTATGTATATAATTACACATAGATGTTATATATGTACATATTACAATAATTTAATATGCATAAATAAAATATGCAAAATATAATTTGAAGTATTAGAGAAAATAGATTATATCTTAATCTCTTTAATGACAAATGTTGTTTTTACCAAAATATTATCATTATTTTATATAATGAAGTTAAATGTTATTGAACATTTTTTGTTTTTTAAAGTGTAAATTTTTGTTAATTTTTTTATATTGTATTTGAATGTCTATTACAATTATGAAAGTTATCTAAAGATGCAGATACATTCTACTGAAACAAGTTCAATGTTTGAGTATACTTTCTAAATTATGATAGTCTTTTTCCTCCATTAAGTACATTCCTCACTCTCGTTCATCAACGAGATGAAAATGTGTATATTGGTTGATGCAAATGTGTATATTGTCATGTGAGAGTCAGAAAGTTTGTATGTGTTTGAAATTTATTATTTGAAGTAGTCAAATAATATATTTTGACTACTTTGTTCATATTAAATGATTTTTAACAAGAAATTGGAGGTCCCTAAAGATGATGTGCAATTTCAGAGTTCAATATATAACTATATTTACTGGAGACAAAAGAGGAATGGATTCTGTAGACTTCAATGAGCAAGACAAACCTCCAAGATGCATTCTGAAGAAAAGAGTCTTGTCATAGGGCAAGACTAGACAAGTAGTGCACTGTAAGCAAATAAATATATTTTTACTAATAAACATGATTTCCATGAATCAACTTCAAGTTCATACTGTTTTTATTTAATTCTGTCTAGTACAAAATTTCAATGTAAAATAAATTTTCAAAACTCTGTAGTGAATTTTAAAATAAAATTTTAACAAAGTAAAGACACTAAGTAAGAATGAAAATCTGTCTTTAAAAAAATGTATTCTAGTTAAACCAGACTAGTCAAAGCAACAGGAACAACAAAAGGATGATAGAAAATTCTATGTAGAAGTGAAGTTTAAAAGTTTATTGTCTTTCATATTTGGGGGATTTACTTTGACCTGTATAATTTTTCTGATTTTTAATCTCCTCCTTGATTGTGATAGATATCAAAATGAAAAGTCATGAGAATACTTTAACATAAGCTTACTATTTTATCTCTGCACCTTGCTCTAACCACATCTCTTTTGTACCTGATGACAATTCACAGCTATCCTCTTCTCCAAAGAGCTGCGTGGGAACCTGCATGCCCACCTCAATTTCAACCAAAAACTGACTAAGGTGCAAATTTTGTTGCAAACCTTTTCTACGAAATCACATTGGAAATAGTATCTTTTCTTGTCACTCTGTACTATGGCAATGTTTTTCATGTATCTTTTTTATAACCACTGAATTGCACAAGGAGAGAGGATGAACGACATATGTAGTGCGAAACACACTGCCCACCTGATTGTTGAGAATACCCTTCAGTGGCCTACCTTCTTAGGCCCCTTTTCTTATGTCCTTCTCATTCCTCTTACTCATTTCTGTGCTTACAGGATTGCTTTTGTTTTTTGTTTGTTTTTCTTCAGAGCCCTAATCAAATTGGTCAAGCCATTTGACACTGCCCAGGAATCAGCACATATACATATGTCAAGCCATTTCCATAGACTTTGGATGATTATAATAACTTCCTGTAATGCCAATGAGAGACATTTCTTTAACACTAATTTTCAGGGGATTAGGAAATGTTTCAATCATTTTTATGTTCTATAATTGAAGCATTAGTATTAGGGTCAGGCCAAGGGAGGTAATAGGATAGCAGTCTCTTTTTAGATATTATGAACACAGTGTAATGGCATATCTCTGAACTGGACTCAAGTCTTTTCCTTCTCTAACATTTATTCAAAATGAATCATGCATTTAGGTGCAAGAAAGAGAAATGACATGGACATGTCTATTCGTCTCAAAGTGTTTATTCATGCCTTTTGGATCAGCCTAAGGTTAATCCTGAATACGCCTTTTCCAAGAAAACAGATTGTTTTCTCTCTTCACACAGTCCTAAGACATGGTGAGGATCTCCATTGGTTTCTATCACTAACAACTTGTGTCTACTGGATCTCAGAAATACAAAAAGTGCTCTTTACAAACAGAAAATAGTACTATTCTGGAAACTTATAACCATCTATGTGTGTTTATCAGAGACTTTATAGAATTTTGTTGCCTATGCCAGACACTTCTAACATTTTCAGATAGGCTGAACATAAATTTGTAGCCTGGACTTGTTGTAAAACTCCTTCCTCCTTTCCATTCTGTTTAATAGGCACCTTCATATGGTCATTAAATGAGAGAAGCATTCCCAAATGATATTTGTGCTGCTTACAAACTCAAAATAACTCCATTATACCTTATTGCATGTTCTTAGTTGGGGGTGGGATGAAGTGTAATAATTTCGCCTTAAAGTCAGTGAGATGATCCTACCATACTTCAGCTATTGAACTCCTGACATATCCACCAATGTAGGTCATCCATAAATCTTCAATTACCATCTATATTGTACTTTCTGACTCTGATGTTATTCAGTTTTCTAATACCATTAATATCACGAACTATTTGTGATATTATGGTGAACTTTAAGATGATTGAGTTCTCTAGAACTCTGTGAAAGATAAAGGCAAGTTAATAGAACACGGAAGGAAGAGAGAAAAGGAGTGTTGCTCTTTTTTCCAAACAAAGTTTTACTGCTTTTGATCCTCCCTTCTACAAGAATCAGGAAAATGTATTTGCCAAACTAATAAATGTACATGAAGAGCCAGAAGTTTAATCAGTTACATAGCTGATCATATTTGATGTTGTAGAGCTTTAATCTGGTTAGACATCCAATATTCTATTGTCATGTGCCATTATGCATCTATTTTTACTAAATATAATAGAGTTGTATTGATTTGATGGTATCTTCCACATATTTACCCTTCAAATTTTTGTGGGTGGAGTTAATATCTGCAATTTTTAATGCAATATGGCATTTCTTTTGGTTTAGTATATTTTCTTGCATGCGGTAAAGAGGTAAGGACATCTATTTGACCCCTTCTACAATAAATATCCTTCCTTCCCACATCAGGAAACTAATCCTTTATATTTTTGAACTAGGTAAATATTTTCATAGAATGGGTTCAAGAATACAGTAAGATAGCTTTGGGCTAGTTTATTATTTTATCAACTTTTCTCCATAAACTCCTACTGTAACTCAAATACTATACTGCCCATTTAGGTCTCTATTAGTGTCACCTTAGAACTCTTGTCTAAAATATATATATATAAAATTCAGTACCCTCTGTTGCTCACTGTGTATTTATTCCAAGAAATGATCATTGATTTCTTTCTTTCTTTTTCTTTTTTGGTACCAGGGATTGAAATCAGGGTCACTTGACCTCTGAGCCATACCCCCAGCCCTATTTTATGTTTTATGTAGAGACAAGGTCTCACTGAGTTGCTTAGCAAGCCTCACCATTGCTGGGGTTGGCTTTGAACCTGTGATTCTTCTGTCTCAGCACCCCCCTAAGTGCTGGGATTATAAGCGTGAGCCACCGCACCTGGGAATCATTGATTTCTTTATGACATATTCAAAGGATTATTTATTATGTGTATTTGTAGTGGAATTACAGAATCCTTTCCTTAATCAAAAGGAAAACCATCTATACATTAGGGGCAGAATCTTTGAACTTAATTGTATCAGGAAAATATGTGATGGATGGCAGCAGGTGATAGTCTCAGCTTGCTAGTATCATTTTGATGATGATGGTAATGATTATGATGATGATGATGTAAACTGAGTAACTGTCTGATAGACTAACATGTTGTCTTGCCCCTCCTAACAATGATTTATTTGCTATCATGCTAAATTGCTATAATTTCCACTCTTCCTTGATGTCGGCATATCCAACTTGTACTTAAGTAATGTCACCTAGCCTCCTTCACTGTTGTAATGCCATGCACAATTCTGTAGCAGCCACTCCCAATTTTTCCAGTCCACTCACGAGAGACCAACTGGCTTTACAAAGGTGTCAGTACCCTTTCATCACTACACTCTTTAATAACTAGTATTCCAAGTTTTCCTAGAGAAAAACTAAATAGTGTGTTTCAGGTTCTACAGAGTAAATCCATAATAACATCTCTACCTCCCTGACCCTTCTGAAACTTTCTTTAAAAAGATGCAAAATACGTTGTGATATTTCTATCTAATTTATGTTAGGCCTTTACTATATCCAATATTCTAGAATCAAGGTGAGTGAAGCCAAGTGTTATTATAATTAAATCACATGCCACAAATTATTGTCATTTGTCAATTGATTCTTACATATCTACCATTATGTTCTACAACTTCTAGTCTAACATATACAAATTCTATTCCCTAGTCTGTTTTCTTCATTATTGCCAGTGGATATTAGCCACCCGTTCCTGTGGTTCCTTTGAAATAAAGACTGTGTCTTCCTAGATTAGTGATTGTACTTTTTCACTCAAACACCACTGAGATCTGACTCTGGTGATTAGCTTAGAGGCAAGGAGAAGTGTAGGAGCTGGATCTTGAGACAGATAAGACATATCAGATGAGACACTTGCTTTGGGTGAAGTCATTACATGCCCCTTAAGCTGGGGAGATTGATTTGCTCTTTCCTGGAAGAAGAAATTGCATCGATAGTCAAGGAAATTTCAAGAAAATATTGGAGTGCATGATTTTTACCCCAAGTCTCATAAACTGACAGTTTCCTTCTTAGGATCCTAGTTTTGTCATGATAATTTTTTCTTTAAGACTACCTATTGTCATTTAAATCCATTTAAATTTTATAACTAGGTCCTAGATCTGAGATGTGGCAGTGTGCTACAGGGCTACACTAGAAGAAACTCTCTATAAAAATTGTAGAAGTTTTGTGGCTTTCAGAGATTACCTTATGTTTGAAATTGTTCTGGGTTGAACACTTTCTTTTATCTTGCTCCCCAACTCCAGAATAGTTAAAGGTTTTTGGAAAAAGTGGTAAAAAGGATAAATTGAGCAGGAAGGGGTGAGAAGAATTATTGTTGGGGAGATACACAAATAGGATGTGGGATCCTACAATTTAAATACAGATAGAGATACCACATCCACATTCTACAGGAAACCATGAATCTCTTGTGCTATGGAGGAATGAAGGGGGAAAATTAGCATACATACAAGTATGGCTTAGTTAGAGTGTTAGGAAGGTCTTAAAAAAGACAACTGTTTGTGGGTTGGGGCTACGAAGTGTGTAAGATGATTCTGGATAATTGAAGTCAGTTATGGTAGAGAAACATTACCAAGATTTTGACTTTAATTCCTCTTCAGAAGCTGTGGCAATGGGATCATTCCTACTGTTGTTAGTCTGAAAAATATTAATATTAATAGAAAGACATGCTTTTGTCCTAGATTTTGCAAGGTGGCAGATAAGGAATATTAAGGAAGATGTAATAAATAAGATAGACGAGTTTTGCATGTCCTACAACCTTTTCTAATACCAGAAATGATCAGAGGAGGAGGAAGCGAGTGGAGTGGGTCATAAGGTAAAGGCCTATTTGTTGATGGTTATGGAATTGCAGGCTCATAGCAAGACTGAAAAATGGACTGAACAACCATACAAAAATTGGGATTGTGTTTATAACAGGATTTTAAATGTTATGTTCATTGTTTGATAAATAAAGCTAGGGCTTCATAGCTGAGGCCAATAGGCAATAAAGATTTCATAATTAAAACTTAAAGAGACATATTTACTTACTCCCTACCCATCTACATACAAAATCAAATACAAGACTCTTGAGGGAAATAAATGAAATAAGGACTTTTCCAAGTCATATGTTATAAGCCTAGAGAGTTTCCTCTAACACCTCCACCCACCAAAAACAAAGTGAGAAATTTGTGGTGGAAAATATATAGAAATCAATGTGACTAAAAGAAGTATTAAATTTTTAAAAATTAGACTCTGCCTGATACAATGAAGCAGAGCATAAGAAGAAGATATTTATGAAACCTCAGTATTTATCACTAGGAGCCTGGACATCACACTTTTATCATGACCAAAAGGTGTGGGTTCCCAGTGATTTACACAAATAGGAGCCTGGCTTATGCTTTCTTAATGAAGACTTGTAAGAGGGAGTTAGTTGCTGGAAACCAAGACTCATTAAATATGCAAGGAGGCCAGCCTATGTATCACTTGGTTCAGAAAACAATGTGGTGCATAAACCCTCATGGGTTTTTTTCAATGAGTCCACCAAAGCACCACAAGAAAAAATAAGCACTTGAATGCTGGCTATAACAGAAACATAAAAGCCAGTCAGTACTGATCAGGTTCTTTCCCTGTATGACCATCTCACCCTGTTAAATTTCTTTATCTTTTCGTTATTAAGTTGGGAGTTTAATCTAACCTTAAGATGGTAGTATGTGATGTCTCATCTTGCTGACTCTCTTCCAAAGAAAAATGGAATACATATATCAATTGTCTTCCTAAATAGAAGGTGTGCTCTGTGGAAAGCTAGAACAAAAAATTGTGGATGATTAATATTGCCTTGATGTGTTTCATACATTTACATGGGCATGAGTCTTTTTCATGCACTTTTATTCTTTTTTATTTAGGTGGATATATTTTGGGAAATATTAAGCCAATGGACCCAAGAAGAGATGAAATAATCTGGATGCTAAAACTAATTCTTGATCCTGTTTTAAACCCAGGACAATGTCTCAGTCTGCATTGTTTTGACAAACTAAGCACCAGAACTGGATTTTAATCATGAGGCAAAGGGCTTTTCCAATTCCATTTAAAAGAGCTGAGGTAGGAAATTTGTGCTCCATGAAAGTGTGTACTGAGGTTTTGAGTAACTTTGTGTGTGTGTAGACTATACACAGGCTTTGAGATTAAAGAGAACTACATACTTATAAACTACACCCAACTAGTAACATGCTGGGATTGTGATGCATAAGATGACTACTTTGGGTTATTGAGTTTCCTTGATAGCCAAAACTAGAATACAAACGAAAAGAACTGTCAGCCTAGATTTTTAAACATTTTAGTAAAACAACGGATTCCTCCATAATCCTTCGCATGTACTCCTTTTCTTAATTGTATTTACTCATTTCTTGTCATGTAACAGTCTTTAAAAAAAAAATAAACCCTGGTCATATAACCTTTTAAGGCAATTGTGTCTCCTCGGAAAGAGAAACATTTATTTTTTTCACTCATTACAGCAGAATCAGGTAAGGTAAAATAGTTAATAATTGAAAAGAATGACCTAAAGTAATGTGCAAATTAATATAATTTTAAAAAATATTAGAAAATATTTTCATATTAATTTAAAATCAAGAAAAAACTTGTTTGTTATTAAGATACATCTCAAATATATTGTATGTACTTTTGAGAGCAACAGATAATATCATAGGAGAAAATTTTAAAGTGAACTTATGTAAATACATTTTGATGTTATTCCAAGTAGGTGCTTTTAAGAAAAAATAAATTTTATACTCCTATAATATATCTAGTTACCTGTGGCATTTTATCAATTTAAGCTATACATTCCTGTCTGTTGCCTATATATATATGATTAGATAGTTTTATAGTGATAAACATGGGTTTGTTTTTAAAGAAAGATAACATATTGAAGTCTGCCACAATCATTATTATAACAGTTCTGCAAGTTCTATGATTTATCAGTAGTTTCTGACTTATATAAACATTTCTCTGCATTTTTTCTGTATTGTAATAGCGTAATATTTCTATAAGGATAAATGAAACAGGTGAAAACATTAAGTACATATCAAAACTCTATTTAAAATGTAAGCAAACTAACAGATCAGAGGTCAGTAGTTACAGAATTACATTTTACTTTTCTAGATACTTCAACTTGAATTTAAACATTTGAAGGTGTCTAAATGTAGACATGTTTTTGACACACACTTAAGATTTTGGAGTCATTAATACATGAGACTGAATCTTGGAATTTTGGGACTAACCGTAATATTGGTCACGTATCATATGCTAAAAACATAATGTTTGTGAAATATATGGATATATCAGATGTGAATAAGCAGATTCACACTTTCAATAACTGATGGATGAGCCAGAGGGTGTTATGAACACTTCCATATATCTTTATTGTGGTTTTAAGAAAATGTGACTTTTAAAATATCTGTTATCAAGGTTTTATAATTGTGCTAAAATAAAATGTGAAAAATTAACTGAAAAGAAGATAATTAGGAAGAAATGAAAATGAATTCATCTGAAGTATCTTTCTCTTAAGATAACTGGTTTTTGATTTAAAGTTATTTTACAAAAATGCAAATCACCTGTCTACTAAAAGATACCGATGTATTATCCATGTATTATCATAGTAACTCTTTCCAGTACTAAACTGTGTATGTTTCATTAAGCAGCATATAATATCATGAAGCAGACAATCTTAAGTTTGTACACATCCTATTTTAGTCAGCTTTTTCACTGCTGTGACCAGGGATCTGACAAGAACAATTTTAAAGGAGGAAAAGTTTATTCAGTGTTCATAGCATTAGAGGTCTCAGTCTATAAATGGCCATCTCCATTCCTCAGGGCCAGAGGTTAGGCAGGACATCATAGTGAAGGAGTGTAGTAAAGAAAAGCAGTTCAGGACAGAGTACTAGGAAACAGAGAGAGAGAGAGAGAGAGAGAGAGAGAAAGAGAGAGACAGACAGACAGGCAGACTAAGCTCAACTCACAAAATATGTACCCCTAAGGTATGTCCCCAGTGACCCACCTTGTACATGCACCTCCATTCTCCCTGCCCACAGTTACCACTGTTATTCCCTATCAGTGGATTAATGCACCAGTTAGATTAAGTCTCTCATAACCCAATTATTTCACATCTGAACTTTCTTGCATTGTCTCACACATGAGTTTTTGGGGGATATCTAAATATCTAAATCATAACACATCTAAAAAAACTCAATTTTGTATATCTTTATATGTTATTAACTACTAGAATTATAAAAGTAATATATCTAGTGTTTAAAGATATGTCTTCAGAACCAATTTTCTGTTCAGTGAAGGTATAGTTTATGGAAAAATTTGCATCCACATTCTTCACCAGGCACCATGGAAAATTATACAAAAGGGTATGTGTGCTATATCAATACAATATAAGCCTCTTCTTCCAAGATACCACTTCCTATCATGTTGTGATATCTATATGGTAGATTATTAGATTTCATGACCCTCACTCAGCAATCAATGAGTGTTACCAGTGTGGGAAATATGCTGCCTTCACAGGAAGATCCCTTTATCAAACATCACTTTCGTCTCTGTGTCAGCTGTTCCTCTTCTCCATGTGGATGGAAACCACATGGAGAAGGAGCTATCCCTGAGATTTTAAGAAATACAAATCAAAAGTTCCTGGTTTTAAATGCCCCATTTTTATTTTCCCTTTTCAGGAAAACTCCTAGATAGGGTTGCCAATGACAACTGTCTCTTTTCCTTTTCCTCGCATTCATATTAAACCCACCCTAATCATGACTTCTCCTGTAAAATTCAGCTTGCACTTAGCAGGTTAGTAATGACTACGATGTGGTAAGTAATAGGGGACTTCCCTTTCCTATTCTTCCGTGAGCTAACCCAGACATGCCAGCTCTTTAGTAAGTTAGAACTCTGCTAAGCTGAGCAAGGAAATGTGTCTCAAATCAAGTGGCTAATGTGCTCATACTCATATTTTTTCTCAATGCACTTCCATAATAAGTCTGTCTCGTATGTCTTCCTAAAACTCCTCAGACAATGGGAATACGAACTGAAAAAAATGGTCCAGTTTCTGCTTTTCAGTGGCCATTTCTGGGAGCCTGTCCAGTTTGGGGAGGTATCTGGTATAGAGTCAAGCATCTTTTGTCTACATGAAAAATCTCAGTAATCTACATTTTTTGGCTTTTCCTCCTGTATCAAATTCTGTCTACTTTATCATTCTTTATTCCTTACATAACCTCACATATAAACTATACCCCCAGATCCTTATGTCAGGATCTGTTTTCAAGGGAACCCAAAAGTGTCATATGTGTCTGTCTCATCTCCCCCAGGAAATATTAATGTACTTTGTCTAATTCCATTCTCTTATCTCCAACAAACCTCCATAGAAAAAAACTATTGTCTGTATTGCTTTGAGTGATAATAGCACCTGGCACATAGTAGTCCCTGTTCTGATAAATAAATTAATGAAAGTAAAACTGACATCAGTGTACTAATAGGCAGACATTATTTTTTTTCTGAAAGCAAGATCTTTTTATTCTATAGAAAATACTACTGTTTGTGCATAAATTCTTATTCTATAGGAAATCCAATATTGATGCTAACTCAAACTCTAGAGAAGCAATCTAAATTAATTAATTTTATTTTTATTTTACTAATTCAATATTTTTGACCATTCAGTAACTGTAATTATATTTTAAATACACAATGGCTCCTTTTGTAGGTCTAAAATGTATATATGCCCATACCATTTCTATGCTCCTTTACATCTGATTAAATGGTTTGTCTAAATGACTACTAAAACATGTATAAAGCTATATAAATGTGACTTTGATATTACATAAACTTCATATAATAAATGTGTGTAGTCATTGTATTTTTATAAATGTCAAAATAGCTAAATATCTTGAAGTTGTATATGAGTAATTTTGAATTAACACACATTTAATGAGTATCTTATTAAATTGTCTAATTTTTCTTTAAAAATTTGTACAAATGTACCACTATCAACTCTAATTATTTACTTTTTGTGTTTAAGTTATTATTTTTCTAAAAAAGAGTACTACAGTTAGGGTAAAAAGATCTAAATTTAATTTTACTAGTTGTTATAAAATTGTTCATTGACAATATCACACCAATTTGTGATCAGGCTAATACTCACTCAAATCACTTCTATTACTAAATTGTTAAATAATGGGAAAAATAAGTTACTTTTCCAGTATTTTAACTTGCATTTCAATAATGAGGCTCTTCTGCAAATAGCTTGTTACTTGCTAAAAGTATAAATTTCACAGAAATTGTCAGTTCTCTTAATAGTTCTTTCAGACAGCTATTGTTAGTAACCCTATTTTAGTTACTGGTAAACTGGATCAGGTAAAGTTTTCAAGGTTACACAGTTGGACCCAGCAATGAAGTCTGTGCTATTAGCCATTGTGTTCCATAGTCTTCCTCTACTCCTAAGGTCCATTTCCCATACTTCTATTTGAAACTTCATGTTTTTCTTATTGACCCCCATGACCTTCCTCCTCCAGCTATACTCTACTGGCCTTCAGTCACCACTCACTTAGTTCACTGATTGGGTTCAGGCTCTTATAACCCAATCATTTCACCTCTGCATGTTATTGAATGGTCTCACACATGAGCTTTTGGGGGACACTAATATCTAAACCATAATAGCTGCTAAAGCAAATAAATGTCAGTAGGAGAAAAGAAATAATATCAAATTACAGGAGACTTAAAATCACTAATTCCTTTCTTTTGCAGTATAGGCTCTTGGTTGTCACCTTCCTTTATGGTCTTATGATTTTGTTTGTTTTGTCCCAGGGAGGGAACTCAGGAATGCTTAACCATTGAGCCACATCCCTAGCCCTTATTTATTTTAATTTGAGACAGGATCTCACTAGGTTGCTTGCAGCCTGCTAAGTTGCTGAGGCTGCTTTGAACCTGTGATCTTCTGGTCTCAGCCTCCTGAGCTGCTCAGATAACAAGCATGCTCCACCATACCTGGCTCGATCTATGTTTTTGTTTTGTTTTAATTTTGTCAGATTTTTCTGGTCACAAGTGAAATATTACTTAATCAGAGATGATCTCTGAACTTTCCTTTTTATACTATGTAAATACTTCTTCCATTTGTTTCCTTAACTCTGGACACTGCTGATATAGTTTCAATGAGTATCCCCTGAAAGTTCACATGTGAGACAATGTTGGCATACTCAGAGGTGAAATGATTAGATTATAAGAACTATAACCTGATCAGTTGATTCATCCATTTGATGAATTAATAATTTGAAAAGACTGAGTAGTGACTATAGGCAGGTAGGAAGTAGCTGGAGGAAGTGGGTCACTGAGTGCTTGTCTTTGGGGTTTATATTTTGTTCCTAGTACCTCACTTGCTCTCCCTCTTTGCTTCCTGGCTGCCATGAACTGAGCCATTTTTCTCTGCCATGCCATGATTCTACCTCAGCTCAGGCCCAGAGCAATGGGGAAGGCTGAGCATGAATGGATTCTGTAAATGTATGAACTCAAAATAAACTTTTTCATTTGTGTACAATGAGTTGAAATGCATTCTACTGCCATGTAGAACTAATTGGAAGAAATAAAAAAAGAAGAGATAATTAGACATTTTGAAGAAGTTTAAAAAATAAACAAATAAACTTTTCATCCCTGTCAGATATTTTGGTCACAACACCTGCATTTTTGTAATGTACTCATGATTGCTTTTTTAATATGGATGTTTCCTACGACACGTCAATTTCATCTTAGAATCTCTACAGCTCCTACAACATTAACTCGCACATAGTGAGAATCTGAATGAGTTTTTTAGAAATAATTATTTGTTACCATAAAGTAGGCTAAGTGGTCCTCAGTAGTTTCTTAATGTAATATTAAAAACTTAGACTTTTATCTATCTTGATTTTCTGAATGCCTTTACTCCTTTGATTCTGCCCAGAAAACACAATGCAAGGCCTCTTAAGCAGAATATTACTCATGTTCTACTCAAGGAAAAAGCATAAGCCATTTAGATAAAAACTTAAAAACACACAGTTCTTTATTTGTGCTAGCACCTTTATTTAAATCTGAAAAAATAATCATATTCAGTATTAGGATGCGATGAAGAATATGGGGAGAGTTTAGCAGAACTGTGGACTATGCAACAGCAATTGCTTGATTTAAATTTTACTTATTCTAAAAGTACATGACATAGGTGTCCTCAAAGTCAAATGTGTGTATTTTTATCCATTTGTATTATACACACCACTGCATCTCTCCATTAACATAGATAATTCAGAATCGACACAAATACTTAAAGACTTTTCTTAAAGCACTCTGAAGTCTAATGATGAGATTAAACTATCTAGAAAATGTATTTATTTGATAATTCATTAAAATGGTCCTACTATGACCTTTCCTTCTGGCCTCTATGTCCTCAGACAAAACTAGCACATATTTCCAGGCTGCTTGCTTAGTTACCAGAGGAGTGCAAATTCACAAGAGAACAAACTAAATTTACAAAGTGTTAGAATTCTTTTGTTGTGCTAAATGGAGTGCATCATTAATCCCAATGAACCTTAAACTGAAATGAAGCTGAATCAAGATTGAGTAATGAAGAAACCAAGAGAGTATGGTTTCCTTCCTGAATAATTTATCATCAAAAGGATGGTGCCAGATTTGAGAACCACATCTGATGAAATAAATGTTTTATGACTGATTTTGGTTAGGTTTTATTCATGTGGGTGTGCTTTTGTGTATGTACACACACGTGTGTGTTAATTTTATTCATTTACATTTAAAATCTTTTCAAAATGAACAATGAAATCTCATGATTTTAATTTTTTGCATTTTTTTCTACAGTGTATTCGTGGATGGACAAAATGCTTTGAAAATATATAAATATTCCTAACAATAGAAAGACAACTCTAGTGCCTTCAATTATGAAAAAATTGCAAGGATCATAAGTGCTAACTAGCTTCTAAAAATACTTGATGAAAAGGAAATAGAAACAAAATACTTTATATTTAGCAAGTGCCAAAACCAATTCCTGGCATATATTATGTGCTTGGTTTATAAATGTTGAGTAGATAAATTATAGAAGAGAAAATAAGTAAACATTGCTATAAAGCATAAAAAAAGAGTCAATTTTAATTTTGTCAGAAAATTAGCACTAACAGCTTTGAGAACAAAATTTAGCCTACATTCTTTTTATAATATATTCAGAAACTGAGAATGCTGTATGTAGACTATTACCTGATACAAATTCAGATTCTGGTCTTTTACATAGTTTATTCTGCACAGGCACTTATGGAAGTAGACACCTTTTGTGAAAGCAGGAAGTTCTCCTTTTAACCCTACCTCAGGGTCTTCAGGAACCAGTCTGCATTCAAAGGACAATGTGACATAACAAGAGCAGCATCTTCATCACACTAACCTGGTACAACAAAAAGAACACAATTTTAGTTCCAGAAGTATGTCTGAATCACAACCATTCTTACTAATCCTGACCATTTCTGTTTTCACATAGCAGCTGTGTTCAGATATCATTAGATTATAAAATTTCCTTTTACATGGTGTACAATTGAATGTGCTTTAGTATATACAAAGAGTTGTGGAAATATTGACACTAATTTCAGAGCACTTCATCCTCCTCAAATGAAACTCCAATCATTAACAATCAATTTCTATTTCCAGTCCTCTCAGTTCTTGGCAACCACTGAGAATTTTTTTGTCTCGTATAATTTGTCTGTTTTTACAGTTTGTTTGTTTTTTTTTTTTTTGGTGAATTCCTGAGGAATTTCTATTATAAAACCATGTTTTATACAAAAGGAAATAGACTTATTTCTTCAGTTCCAATCTAGGTAAACTTTAAGTTTTATTGTTACTGTTGTTATTTCTGAATTAAGATTGAGTAATGGATAAAACCTAGAATAAAATGTACAATAGAAGTGAAATCAGACATTTTTATCATGTTATATTGGGGGAAAAGCATTATGTATCTCCCTTTAAGCATATTACTGTGGATTTTTTATAGATGTCCTTTATAATGTGAAGAAAATTTTCTAGGGCTTGGGTTGTGGCTCAGCAGTTGAGCAATTGCCTCTCATGTGTGGGGCACCGGGTTTGATCCTCAGCATCACATAAAATAAATAAAGATATTGTGTTCATCTACAACTAAAAAAAATGTTTATTTTTAAAAAGAAAGTTTTCTATTTCTAGTGGTTGAGCGTTGTTATCAAGAGGTGTTGGGTTTTTCTCCTGTGTTTTTTTCTGTGCTCATTAAGTTGATCTTTTTGAAGAAATAACTTTTAGTTTAATTGATTTTCTTTGTTGTGTTACTCTTTTTGTTTCATATGTTTATATTTTAAACTAAATTCCTTTCTTCTGCTGCCTTCAGTTTGTAATCTCAACTTTTTCTGACTTAAGATAGAAAATAAATTTTTGGATATTAGATATTTCTGTTTTTAAATAATTGTTAGCAGTTTAAATTTCTCCCTAGATACTGCATTATTTGCATTCTATGTATATTTGATATCATGTATTTTCCTTTTTTAACTCAAAATATGTTTAAATTTTCCCTATTACTTTTTGATTCTTTTGTTAGACATATAATTTCCACATATTTGTAAATTTCTTAATTTTTATTCTTAATTGATTTTTAATTTATTTATATTGTGGTAGGAAAAGATGCTTTCTCTGTCTCCATATTTTTAAACTTTGAGACACCTTTTATGCCTTAACATATGGTTTATCCATGAAAATTTTCTATGTGTACTTCAGAATAATGTGTACTCTCTTTTGAAGTGGACATTTTGTAGAAATTTTTAACCATAGTTGATTTATATTGCTATTGATGTCTTCTCTTTCCTTACTTATATTAAATCTACTTGTTATTTTCATTATTAAAAATTGGGATCACTTTCTCTAATTAATAATTTAATTTTTAATTCCTTTATGTGTGTTTTAACATATTTTGGTGCTATGTTGTTAAGTGAATATGTTTTTATAACCGTTAATTTTTCCTGATAGAGTGAAATTTTTATCAATATGAAATGTTCTTCTTTGCCTCAAGTTACTTTTTTGCTTCAACATCTAGTTAGTTTGCTGGAGTGTATCCACTCCATCTCTCTTTTGTTTGTTACTTGAGTAGCATACTTTTTACTTTCAAGTTATATATATATATTTTTTAAAGACTAATTTTATTACTCTTCTTTTGAATGGTGAATTTAATGCACTTATTTTTACTACAATAACTAATAAGTAAAAATTATATGTTACTTTCTGTCTCTCTCTCTCTCTATATATATATATAAAATATATTTTGTGCCCCTTTTCCTCTATCGCTGTTTTTGGTTTGGAATTGATATGTTCCATTGTTCCAGTTCCCTTCCCATGTTGTTTTCTGTATTATATTTTTGAATTAACTGTCTTAGTAAATGTCCTGGACATTGAAAGTAACCTTGAATTAAAACAATCTAGCTTAAATTAATGCCAACTTAATTTTCATAGTCCAACAATATTTCTTCTCATGTAGTTTTCTTCTCTCCCACTTTCTATGTTATAAGGTTATAAACAAATTTTATAATCATCACTCTATGCAATTATCCTTTAAACCAGAAAAAAAAGGATGAATTACAAATCAACATACATTTCACACTGTTTTATACCTACTAGTCCACCTCATATCTGCGTGTGAATTCTAGTTAGTGCTGTTTTCCTTTTATTCCAATTTGAATGACTATATAATATTTCTTCTATGGACAGTCTGGTAAGAATAAATTCTCTTGATTTTTTTTTTTACTAGGAATAGCTTCACTTCTTCTTCATTTTGGAGGATTGTTTTCCTAAATCATTTGATGATAGCCCTTTTCTTTCAATATTTTGGGTATAATCCCACTGCTGGTCTTCATGATTTCTGGTTAAAAGTAAGCTATTGATTTTATTCAAAATTCCTAGTATGTTATTAAACATGTTCTTTTGCAGTTTTCAAGGTTCAGCCTGTTCTTAGTTGTCAGTAGTTTGACTTCTGGGATTAAATGTGAATGTCTTTCAATTTATCCAGGTTGAAGTCCATTAAGGTTTTGGTATGCATAAAGTCTTTCATCAAGTTCTTGAATTTTGGAGATATTATTTCTTCAAACATAGTTTTTTCTCCTTTCCCTTTCTCTCATTTCCCCCAGAAATCAAATTTTCTTAATATCGCTATCTGATGATGTCTAAGATGTCTAATATATCTAATAATATCTGGTTTTGTTCTCTGACTAAACAATCTCAACTAATCTTACCTTCAACTTTTCTATTTTTTGAAATTAACTTTTTTAGCCCCTCTAGCTATTTTTACATTATAACGTATGCCATGATTGTAACGTTTTAAATTCATAATTTCAATCTTTTAAAATATGATTTGTATATTTTATTAGCATCTTCTTTCTGGTTAGACATTATTCTCATTGTTTTCTGCCATTATTTGGCCATTGTTTCCTTTAGTATTTTGTATGTATATATAAAATAACTGATATATAGTCTTTTTCTAGTAAATCTATCATTTAGGTTTGCTCAGAAGCAGTATTTACTGACTGTTTATTTATTTGTTTCCTACTTGTGTATGGGGCATACTTATCTTTTTTTTTTTTTTTAAGAATTTGACATTTTAATCAATATGTTGTAGAAATGCTGAAAAATAGTTTCCTCCATAAAATTTGCTACTGTTGGTATTTTTGCCTCTTTTTGCTGTTCCATGGTTTTTGGACTCATTCTGTGAAGTGTGTATTCTTTGTTGTTTAAGGATATTGAAATTTATACTTGCTTAATTTAGTGCTCAGCCAACAAATAGACAAAGATTTCTTTAAATGTTTTAAAATAATGTCTCACAGTTTTAGCAAGAGTGTGTGTGTGTGCACATATGTGTGTGTTGATGCATACCTTTGACACCCACATAGTTTGTACCTCTGCTTTATTCATCTTATTAAGATTGTCCAGAACTGTAAGTTCATTCAGAAATGAGCAATTAAGGCCTCTTGTCTCTTCTGGGCTATCATAACCTTGTACATGTGAGTGTGTTCTTTCTAACTTCAGAGAAATATGCTGGAGCATTTCAAAATCCTCTATGGATGTCATAGAGACATCCTTTTAAGATGTTTGGCCAGCCTCTTGTTTGTTCCAACTGCTCTGTATGCCTTAGGCAGCTGCAATGATGAACAATTCTGGCTGAGTTTTTTGACAAATGTCTAAGGGACATAATTTCTCAGTGGACAATCTATCAAGATAAATAGAGGCAATCCTCATGAATAGGAATTTTCCAAAAAGCTGTAAGATATCTAGTGACAATTTTGGAGGATGGGGCTTTTATAGAAGCCACAAATCCATGTACTTCTTTCTTTGTCTGCTAGACTGCTGGTTTTTGAAGTCTCCATGGTTGCTAGACTGCTAGTTTTTAAAGCTCCTATAGAGCAAGGAGAAGAAAACGGGAAGAAGACAAATTAAAACATCACAAATCTTGCTGTTTTTACTAGGAAAAGATTTTATTCTTCTTGTTTTCAAGTCCTTATTCTGTCACTATGGAATTACTTTTCTCCTGAGGAAAAAACTTAGTTATCTTAAAAACTGAAACAAAACTAGTGTGAAGATTAATTTGATTAATTGATTATATTCAATTATATGATTATATTCAAATTTATATATATGCGTATTTCATGGTGTCTGTAAATCTATATTTGAATAATAGAAACAGGCAAAAATACTTAAAGTATTAACTTTTTAAGTCTTTTATAACTCTTTCAACTCTTTTAAGTCTTTTATAAATCTAAGCATTGCCTAATGGCCCTGTTTATTTGGCATCATCCTCAACCGTTGGTTCCCTAGAAAAAATTTTACCCAAGTCCTTTCTTTGTTCAATCGTTGATCAGTTACCACCAAATGAAAATGATGCATGTGACACCTTAGTCTCTAACCTCCTAAACACAGTGACTATCTCTGTTCTCATTTTATGTTACATTTTTCCTGGTTTATCTTCTTTTATACTTTCTGAAACTTTTCTACTTTTTGTTTTCTGTTTATATATGTGTCTTTATGCATTCACTCATCAAACTTATATCTCTAATTATTTCAATGACTATATTTTTATAAAAGAAATCCTCTTTCAAATTTCTGAGTCTTTTCTTTCTCCCTTTACACAACTTGTCCTATGCATGCAATTTAATATTTCCCTTTGCTTTGATCATTTCTATTCCTTTTTATCCTAAAATATATCCAGTCCTGGTCTGTCTTATACTCAACCTAACTTTGAAATGGTCTATTGTATTATACATATCAATTATTTCTTTATGTTTTTAAAGCAATTTCCAAGATGCTTTTAATATCAGGGCTGTAGCTTACACTCTGTTTTCCATGTGAAATGACTATCTCACAGTTTTTCTTTGGTTGTATAATTCTCATCCTTCAGCTTTCCCTTCTGGTAACTGTCCTCATTGAAGACTGTAATCATTCTAAGTAATTTTCTTTATCTCATTCTCTGGCATAATTTTATTCTGTTTCAAGACTTTTCATTTTATAATAATAAGTTTATTTAATTTTTAAAAATTTCTCAGTTCTCAACAAGAATGGAAGCTGTACAAAGGCCAGCTCTAAGTGTATTTTGCTCACCTGTAGATATCACTGCACATCACAGTGCTTGCCTCCTCCAAGTAGTTGCTCAGTAATACGCAGTTGAAAGGAGTATTGAACTTAAAATCAAAACCCTAGATTTCCTTGGAGCCTTGATTTTTTTATTGACTGACTGAGATTCTGATTCTGTGTCATTGACTATTAATGTTCTTCTTCATTTCAACACATTAAGGGAACACTTCATATTCCTTTCTAAATTGTCTCTCTACCGCAATGTTTTTCAACTGGAAAATGCAGAGTGGTAGAATGACTAATTAGCATCATTTACATAGTTTACCCAACTACATTCTTATATAGTCATGTCTTCTTTTTCACCTGAATTATTTGCCTCTCCTCCCATTCAGATTAATCTCATTGCCTTCCATCTTCCCGCCCATCAGATTCAAGAAATGTAATTTACAGTAACATTTTTAAAAATAGAAAATAAAAGCCAGTTCTTATCTCTTTTATTTGCTATTTGTTGCCTTCAAGTTAAAATTTAAACCTCTTTAAGTGCTATTTTCAGACTACCATGACATTATTCCAAAACACTTGATCATTTTTATTGCCAGTTGAATTAACTCAGATATCCAAGATAGTTCTGTTGTAGCCTCATTCTTCTCAAAACATGCCTTTACATTTTGACAGATGCTATTAATCCATAATGAATTTCCTCTATTCTTCATACCTTTTGAAACAAATTTGTAACTACAAAATCAAATGTTTTTACTGCTTTTTATTCTATGTAGCTGATTTCATGTACTAATGTGTTTTAAGTTACATCTCCATTCACATCACCAGAGACTAATTAATGAACCTGTTATAATTTGGGATAGGGAGTTGAGTATTGGAATATTCTATCACTTCCAAACCACTAAGATAAGTCTATCTGTTTTTTTATATACCTCATAAAGTGATTCATATATGAACAACATAAAATATAGCTTGTTAAATCATTTAATTAAAGTGAGAATCAAGTCCTGATATAAAAAGTAGTAAGCTAGTGGGGAGATTTGAACTGTGTCTATGATGGGGGATATAAATAGTCACACAACCAAAAAACAATTTTGTCTGCAGCAAAGTTTGAAAGGAACATTAGAAGTCACAGGTGGCCTAACTTCTCATAGTCAGCAAGAGATGAAAAAATCTCTCATGTTTGTCGGATAGATCCTAATCCTTATGCATTTGCTTTTCTACAGATTATATTCTAAGTGGTAAATGTCTGTTCATATTTCTTTCTTTATTCTTGTACCTATTCCTTTTTTTCTGTACTGGAGGTCAAACTTGGACAAACTGCACATGTGAGGTGATTGTCCTACCACTGAACTATGCCCCAGCCCTCTATTTATATTTCAGAGAATAATGGAAAATTATGAGTTTGGGTTTCAAGCAAAAATATATTTAAATCATAGCACAAAGATTAGGAAATTGACTTAATTTCCTTGCCTTTTAAAGTGGCATGTTAATTACACTTTGTGGTACTGTTGAGATTTAAAAAATATATTTAAATTCTGGCCAATGGTTTTTCTTAGATATATGGCAGATATTAATACCCCAGGGCAACAGAGTTCTTTCAAGATGAATCTGAGAAACACAAATAGGAATCTAAAGAGTCAGTTTTAGCTTAATTCCTATGAAGCTAAGAAACGTGCTTAAGGTCCGTCCAGTCTTCCTCCTATAATGTTCTCTCCCGTATTTAGTGCAACTGTATCAGGCAGCAGTGTCCTATTATCTCTGCTGCCTCATGCTATTTTAGGAAAGGGCTTTATTTTTGAGAAACAGTTTTATGCCATGGTGAATAACACACTAGAGTGTGGAAAGTTAGTTTGGAGACATTTGTAGACCATTGTATAAGATTAAAACCTTGCAATATTTTACACTAGAAATGTGTGTGTGTGTGTACAAAGGAGGCATAAAATGTTATATATTTGATAGTTAAGTGCTCCTTTCTACCTTACTTCAATATTTGTGACCAATTTTCCCACTAAACTTTTTTATGTGGCTACATTTTCTCCACTGAATTCCTCCATTTAGTAAAGTTGGGGTGATGGTGGAAAAGTTTATTTTCAGTTTAATGTTTGTGGGTAAATCACTTGATTGGTTCAGTTTTAAACTCTATTTCCTCAAAAATGTCAATAATGAAGGCACTTGAGCATGGAATCAGAGATGACTTCTTCCCTCTCAAGAAGTGCATGGCCTTTAATCAAAGGAAATGAGACAATAATGAGATAAGTAAATTAGATGTGAGAAGAGAAAGTAATCTCCCAATCCAGTTCTATCATGCTTTGCATTAGATGCTGTAATTCACCTTTCTGTAACTTAATGCTAGGTTTAATTAGGTTAAAATTAATATCTCTTATTTTATCAAAATCAGTTTGTATTTTTAGTTAAAAACATTGGCTAGTATAAACTGAAAATTCATGGAATGGGAGAAAATATTTTTAAATTACACACACACAAATGTATCTATCTAATAAGAGGTTAATATCTAAAACACATGAACTTTTACAACTCGACAACCAAGAAACAAAATCTCAATTAAAATTAGGCAAAGGACAAGAATGACATTTCTGTAAAGAAGATATGCATATGGCCAACACATACATAAAAAGATGGTCAACATTTCTAGTCATTTGAGAAATGTCAATTAAAACCATAAGGAAGGACTAGAAGTATAGCTCAGTGATAGACTACCGAGTAGCATGGGTGAATCCCTATATTTGATTCCCAACAACTATTGGCAAAGATGTGGAGAAATTACAACACTTACAACACTTGTGATTTTTTTTTTTTTTTGGGTGCTAATATAAAATGGTGCTGCCTCTATGGAAAATAGTATGGCAATTCCTAAAAATGTTCAAAAGAAAACTGTCATATGATCTAGCAATTCTATATCTAGAACCCCCACACACAAGTAAAAGAAGATTGTCAAAGGTATATGCACACATATAGTAGTAGTAGTATTTTATACATTTTAACAATAGTTAAAATGTATAAAAATTAGTGTCTAGGTATGGCTAAATGGAAAAACAAAGTGTATACATGCAATAGTATATTATATTATATAGTCTTAAAAATGAAGAAAATCTGACACATGTTACATCATGGATGAACCTTGAAATTATTATGCTCAGTGAAATGTCAGACAAGAAAAGGTAAATACTGTTCAAATTCACTTATATGAGGTGCCTAGAGTCCACAGATTCATAGTGCCAGAAAGTAGAATAATGGCTGATAGTGGGTTAATGGAATACTCTTTAGTGGGTACAAAGTTCAGGTTTGTAAGATGAAAAGGGGTATAGAGATTTGTGACATACTGGTGTGATTACATTTAACACTAATAAATGGTACCCAAAATGGTTAAGATGAGAAATTTTATGATTTTTGTATTTTACCAAAGTTTTTTTTTTTTTTTTATTAAAAAAAAACTTCCAACCCTCCATTCTGACACTGGTGAGCTGGTTGTGTCTAGGAGTTTGCCTTTCAGCCAAACTCTACCCCTGCACCTCATGCCCATCCTCATCAAGAATCTATTGTAGCAGATGTAAAAGTCTTCTTTAAGAAAACAGATGGAGATTTTGGAATGAGGATAACAATATCCTTCAAATATAGTACCCTATAAATGACAATGTGTTTTGCAGATGGGAACAACAAGGGTCACTAATGTGGGGGATTTTTTAGGAAAGTGGGGCAGGGGCTGGAAAACTTCTAGGAAAACATCTCCCTTCACCTTGCTCAAAGGATTCAGAAAACAACCAAGTTGTGGAATAATGGAGACCAAATTTGCCTTTCTGCCTGGACAAAGGGAAATGGGACCCAATATATGATGTAACAATTTTAAACCACTGTATATTAAGCTGCAAAGAACACAGGTCCCTAAGAGATGGGAATCAAATGAGATTAGCCCTGTGATATTCTAGTTTACTGTCTGGAGAGAGTTTCCAGGCTATATTCCAGAGATAGGAAACCCAGACAAATCCTAATGGAATCCCTGAACTCAAAAAAAAAAAAAAAAAAAAAAAAATTAAAACTGGAAGTTAGGGTCTAGGGCAAGAAAGACAGATACAGTTCACAAGACAGAGTGCTGAAGAGGAGAAATATGTACAAAGTGAACTCCAGAGATATGAATAGTGTACTCCCAGATTTCTGCAGAGTACAGATCAACGTGCATATGAGGAAATTATTTCAGGTGAGGGAAAGGGTTATTTCTAATAAATAAATGAAACAGCACAAACTGAAAAACATCACTCCAATTTACTAGGAGAGCTACCAAAGTTGTAGGAGATTGCTACGACACCATAATTATGAAGGGACAAAGTCAGAATTTGCATCTAGGTCTCTTTGATACCCAAAGCTTCCATTTTTTATGAATGTTGTTTATCCTGTTCAAAGGGATGAATTAGAAACATTTCATACCTATAACATCTTTGTAAAGGATGCACATTGTGACAATTAAGTTATTTTTAAAATTTCATAGAAAAGCTTTCAGTGTCACTTCTTAGAGGTATCTATCACATAAAAATGAATGATTACCCATACCCAATTGAATCTTATTGGAACAACTGTAATTCTATGGGGCTCAGTAAATTTTCTTGCTAGTTAGTTTTCACAGTCCTACTGTTCTTTGGGAACTAAATGATTATTTCCTAATTGAACATAGGTTTCCGTTTTGAGTTAACTACAGTTGACACACTAAGTAGCCCAGGTTTTCAAATTCATAAGTTTCTCCTTGTAAGATCAAAATAAGAAAGAAAATATCACAGAACTGACATTGATTACAGTGCATTGTTGTGCCTGAGTGTAAGTTATACATAGCTTTTCTGAAAAAGTTTAGAAGCTGAATCAGATAACCTTTATGGATTTGTCTGAGTATAAATTTCTTCTGCATTCAAAAAGTTCAATAGGAAAGGACCTCTTTGGCTCTGCTCAGACACCTTTACAGTTTTCAGCACCAGTATATATTTACTGTTGACCTACAATTCATCTTATAGTTTATTTTCTCTACTGTACAGGCTGGTAACTTGGCTTATATGTTATAAGAATTACATTCTCTACTCAGTGCTCTATTTTCTCATACTGAAATTTCAATAATTAAGCATTAATTCAAAGAAAAGGCAAATGTCATTCTATTAATTTTTAAAGAATATTTTTACTCTACTACACTTTGAATATAAATATTAATTTAGTGTAATAATCATTATAAAAGATCAACAATCTCACTCCTTAGTATTAAAAGAATGTTCTTTAATAAAGAAGGTGCTATTACTTTAAATATTTTCCATAATTATATCATATTTAAAAATTAACTACAAGAGCCAAATACAAATAAATTGAAGTCTTTCAAACCATTTTGCTTTATAAGTATCCTTAAATCAAGTATGATAATTTTTTGTATAACTGAAGTTGTAATTTATTTTCATATTTATATTTAAATATTAGATATGATCTTACATAGAATTTTCTTTGTAGTACTTATTATTTTTATATATCTCTATTAGGTTTGCTTTATCCTTATTTTGTACAAGATATTTTAAATATGTTGTGGTTACACTGGAGTAATAGAAAAATGCTCACAGCCTGATGTCAATTTAAAAAAAATACAGAATATAATAATATGACTATAATCTCATTGTGAAATAATAGATGTTATGGTTTGTATGAGAGCTACCCACAAAACTCACATGTGAGACAATGAAAGAAATGATTGGGTTGTGAGAGTCTTAATCTAATCAGTGAATTAATCCCTGATGGGATTAACTGGGTGGTAACTGGAGACAGGTGGGGTATGGCTGAAGGAAGTGGTTTATTGGGGGTGTGGGTATGGGATATATATTTTGTATCTGGAGAGTGGAGTCTCTCTCCTCCTTAATCATCACCATGATGTGAGCTGCTTTTCTCTGCCACACACTCCACCATGATGTTCAGCCTCATCTTGAGCCCCAAGAAATGGAGTCAGCCTTCTATGGAATAAGACCTTTGAAACCGTGAGCTCTCAAATAAAATTTTCATCCTCTATAATTGTTCTGGTCAGATCCTATAGTCACAGCGACAAAAAACCTGACGAAAACCATAGAGAAAGTGTAGTTTCATGCTCGAAATTATGAGATCATGTTTGATTCCCCTTTTTCCCTCTGTTGTTGAGATTGTCAACAGTGCTGATATTCTTTGGAAAGCATTTCAATAGTAAATTCCAACACAATATTAGAAAGGTAAATACAGTAAATCCCACCCGCCCATCGTTTATTTCAACATCAAGCCTCCTCCCACCTTGTTTTCTGTATGAGCATCCTCTTCCCTCCACTGCTCCATGCCTCCCTGCCACAATTGTTGACTCAAGACAACAAATCATTTTAGAATCATCTGTAGAAATTACTATTTTCTAAATATTTTAGTATTCTTTTTTTCTAAAACATGAGAGGAACTCTGTTTAATATATTAATAATACCCACAATAAGATCAACATATCCTCAATACCACCAAAATCAATTTAGTGTTCAGTTTCTCTGATTGAATGAAGCATTTTTATACAGATTGTTGAAATAAGCAATTTCTATACATTTTGCACCTTATATGCAGTATAATTTCCTTTTGTGATATTGAGGGCAATGTGTTCAGATGCTGTCATTTTTATACATTCATTATAAAATTTTTAATTGCCACTAAATTGTTCTAAATTGATTAGATTCATCATTTGATTAAATGCTACAAGATTATTATGCTTCAATTTTACCAAACTTCTTCATTTGTTACAAGAAAATGGTCTGGAAATAAGAACTTTACCAAATGAAATACTAAGCAGGATAAATATATTTAATTCATTTTTTGTGTATTAATAAATGAGAAAAAATGAAGGGATCCTATGGCATCACACATATGTGGCAAAAGGATTACTTTGGCACCTGGCATAAACTTATTGTGTCATGCATATTTATAATTATTCTTTTCATTTAAAGAGGCAGTGGATACCATTGCAACTTGGATACAAGATCTTTTAGATAATATTTAAATAGTCTTTGGTAACTTAAACATATTTAGATGTGATAAATATACATTGCTTTATCTTTCAAAACTCAAAGTTTCATTAGAATGTTAGTAAATATTATATTTAGATCCATTTGACCATCTTTTAAAAAAATAAGTGATATAACAATGGGGTTTCACTCAGCCAAAAAGAAGAACGAAATTATGGCGTTTGTCAGTAAATGGATGGAAATGGAGAACATCACACTAAGTAATATAAGCCAGACTCAGAAAATCAAGGGTTGAAAGTTTTATCTCATTTGTGAAAGCTAGAGTAAAATAATGGAAAGAATGTGGGAGCAAAGAGGATTGGATATCACAAAGATGTAGGAAAGGTCAGTGGAGTAGAAGACCAACAAGGAGGGAGCAAGGAGAGCAAATAGGAGAAAGTATGGAATTAATTTAACAAAATCACATTAATTGCATATATAAATAAATCACACGGCATTTAACCTATGTGTATGTGTGAAAAGCACCAATCCACCAATCAGGGATAGCTAAAAGGATGAGCAGTAGATTGGAGGGGGAGTAAGGAAAGGGACTTTGATGGAGTGGGCCAGTTTCCATGCATATATAATTTTGTCAGGATGAACCCAGCTACTCTGTATAATTATAATGTTTTAATAAAAGAAGAAAACAAGTGTCAATATATTGTGTTAATTTAACTATATTTTGTGTTTTATCTTAGCAAGACATCCAAAGAGTCAAAAGAACATAACAGATCTAAAATGTGGAAGATTTTTCTTCTGTCATCTTTACTTCTCCAAATTTAATCTCCCACGCAATTTTCAACCATTGATTTTATTTCCATGTGTCACATAGATGGATCAACAGTTTGCTATAATATATTTTATTCTTGATTTATCATCTTTGCATATTTTATATTATATTCCTGAAGTAGTATACAAAAATTTAACTTAGATAAGTCTCATGTTTATTCATTCTTGTCACAACATAATTATTTCAAGTATAATACTGATATTTTCTGATGTTACAGTGATGTGCCCTGCGATATCAAATGTTTCCTCTTTTAAATAATACAGGCACTATATGAAAGCTTAAAACTTTACAGTAAATAACCTAAACATATTTCACGACTTTTTCTTTTCAATTTATTGTGATGTTGACTGTTAAGTAACACTGTTACAATTAGTCTCTAGACACATGCTTTGTAACTAATTTAAGTTTACTAATGGGTAGTTTAATTTTGACAGAGGAAATGTATTTGAAACTAGACTATTTGCTGACTTATTTTGTGAAATTTAAATATCCTAATTTTTGACCAATTTGATTTTAAATACTTAGTATTATATATGTTATTTATTTTATGTTTTTTAATTAATTTATTTAATTGCATTTCAAGTCATAGCACATATATAGAGCTCAGTATTTCCATTTCTCTGGTTGCAAACCAGATAAAGTTACACCAATTGTGTTTCCATACATGCACCAAGGGTAGTGATGATGATCTCAATCAACCATCTTTACTATACCCATTCCCCTTTCCTGCCCTCTGCCTCCCCTATGTCGCGTCCAGTGTTCCTCTATTTCTCTTATGTTTCCCATTCCCACCTCCCTTATTCATCAGCATCCACTAATCAGAAAGACCATTCGGCATTTGTTTTTTTGGGATTGGCTTACTTCACTTAGCATAATGCTTTCCAATTCCATCCATTTGCCTGCAAATGCCATAATTTTATTCTCTTTTATTGCTGAATAATATTCCATTGTGTATATGTACCACAGTTTCTTTATCCATTCATCTATTGATGGACATCTGGGTTACTTCCACAGTTTTGCAATTGTGAATTGTGCTGCTATAAACATTGAAGTGGCTGCTTTACTGTAGTGTGCTGTTTTTAAGTCTTTAGGGTATAGGCCAAGGAGTGGGAGAGCTGGGTCAAATGGTGTTTCCATTCCAAGTTTTTAAGCAGTCTCCATACTGCTTTCCAGATTGGTTGCACCAATTTGCAATCCCACCAGCAATGTTTGAGTGTACCTTTTTCTCCACATTCTCGCCAGCACTTATTGTTGCTGGTATTTTGGATAGCTGCCATTCTGACTGGGGTGAGATGAAATCTGAGGGTAGTTTTGATTTGCATTTCTCTAATGGCTAGAGACGTTGAACATTTCTTCATATATATGTTTATTGATTGTACATCATCTTCTGAGAGGTTTCTATTCAGCTCCTTAGCCCATTTAT
>PVHX01015306.1:0-46990 GCA_004024805.1 Geosciurus inauris
AAAAAAAAAAAAAAACAACAACTTTGTATCACTTCAAGTCTCCAGTGTGATACATCTGCTAACTGAACCTGAGCCACAAATCCTATAAAAGCCAACTTCTCTGGCCACTGAAATGAGTGTGTGTCCTAGGTGTGGATTTTGGCATAGACTGCAAATATTATTTTCTGCCTTCCCATGTTTGATTTGGATCTTAACCAGTTATTTTCAGTAAATACTCTGTACAACAACCCCCTCTTTTCATTTAGGATTTTTGCAGTTTCCTTTGAATGAAACATAGTTATGAATAATACAGAAAAGTCACTTTTCAAGGTAACTGGTCTCTATGTTCTGTGAGCCTCATCTTGAAATCATTAGTGGAAGGAGGTGATCAGGAGTGGAGTTAGGATAATAGGATTCTAGGCATAAAAAACATGGAGAAGAGTCATGCCCAAGAGAAAGTCAGGAAATTCTCTAATCTCCAAAATAGAAATCACTGATGAACTGCTTTTCATGCTGAAATAAATATGGACCAGAAGAGAAGATTCAGCTCAACACTAAAAAACAAAACAAAAAAAAAAAAAGATTTGGCCTTCCTTTTCATTTTGGACAAAAAATTGACCACATATCTTCTGACTTGAGGGTCATTAGAATTGCACATATTATAAGAGGCAAATCTACTTTATAGAAAAGACAAAGGTAGAAGAAGAAAGTGATTGGTATGTAGTATTCACCATTTACTCAATGTTCTTAGGACAGGGAGTGCAAATCACTTGTGGGGGTACAAGATGAGTGAAAACCAAAATAGACCAAGTGAGACACAGAATTTTGAGTAATTATCAAAAAATGTCAGTAAAATTTACTCTTGATCCAGTTTACTATAAGCTTCATGTCTGTAACACCATTACAAATGATGACAGATTAAGAGAATGTCTATAAACACAAAATCCTTCTCAGAAAACACTTTTTTTGTTAAAGTCACAAGGAAACCCAGATTCTTGGACAGAATCCTTTCTAGGAGCCAAATCAGCCTGATAGGTTGGCATCTCTCAAACATCAGGAGTCAACGAAATGGTTTGCCTTGAAGACCTGGCCAGGACCACAGTTAAAAGTCATCAGGCTTCTGGAGGAGGTTGATGGTCAAAAAAATAAAAATAAAAATAAAATAAATTCTTAAGTGTTCCATTGTGAAACTGGGATGGCAAAATGCAAATAATAAAAGGAAAAAATGCTTTCCCTTTCATTTCTACAGAAGGAGGAATCTGTCCAATTGTTTTGAAGTTCTCTTTCTGTGCTTGCTAACTTATTCCATTGTCAGTAAAGGGGGAAAGAACATTAATTAAACTTGTGATTTGTGATAATTTTTCTCTCTATTCATGGCTTCTTGTGGTTATCAGGCAGAGACGATTTTCTATGGTTCTTATTTAAGTCCATCCCTGGAATATCTCTAGGTTTCTCCATCTCTTTTTGGTGTTCTGGATAAATTTTTTAATTTCACAATAAGTTGAGACATGAGTGACTGAGCAAGCAGCCCAAATGCTGGGAGTGTCTCCCAAAGAATTAGGTACACACAGATTTTTTTCCCTTCTAGACGTTTTATGGGTAGTCATGTTGGACTGGGAAGGTGTCTACTCTGAGACATGTGACTCACCAGTGAAACCCTGGACATTGTACTGCACAGGGCTGATAAAAATCAGATGAAGACTTGAGAAATATGTTCATGGTATCTATATATAGAAAAAGAATGAAAGTGGCCTGAAGATGTAGCTCAGTGTTAAGAGTAGTTGCTTAGTAAGCACAGGGCCCTGGATTCAATCCTCAGTAATGCAAAAACAAACACAGAAAAAGAATGAAAAGTTCAATAAAACTTTTCCTCTGGGAGACAGAGTTGTGAATGGTTTTCATATACCTCTTTTTTTAGTTTATGTTTTGTTTCTCAGTGATGAAAACACATTATTTGAACAATAATATACCAACTATAAAGAGAGAAATATTTACTCTTTTCCCCTTTATTCTCTGCTTTTATATCTAAAAGGAAATTAAATGTAACTGCTTGTAGATAAATACCTGCATTCTAGTAGCTCAGGAAGATGCAGTGTGATTAAGGAGGGACAGGAACAGATGGCTTCAATAAATACAAGACCAATATAGCCTTAGACTGCAGAGCAGATCCTTTATCTGTTTTGGCACCAGGATGTGTGTATGTGTGTGTGCGTGTGTGTCAGTGTGCGTCCTATTTTTTTTCCCTGAAGTTTTAGAGGAATCTGCATACTTTTCCTAAACGCATCCAGGCACATACAATTGTCCAAACCAAAATCACATTCAAAGGGTAAGGCAGCCTGGGAAAGGTCACTTTGGGTTCCACAGCCTCTGAAGCACCACCATACACATGTGCACATGTGTACACACACACACACACACACATTTTTGAAAGAAAGTAGAAATGTATATCAAGCACCACTAAAACTTTAGGAGGACTTTGATTATGCTCAAGAAAAAAAGAGAAAGGTGCCACTTTTACCACTTTTATTGCCACTGCTCTAGAAGATAAATCACAACAATAATAATAATTAACCCTGTAATCCCAGCACTTAGGGAGGCTGAGACAGGAGAATCGCAAGTTCAAAGCCAGCCTCAGCAATGGCAAGGCACTAAGCAACTCAGTGAGACCCTGTCTCTACATTAAACTCAAAATAGAGCTGGGGATGTGGCTCTGTGGTCGAGTATCCCTGAGTTCAATCCTTGGTACAAAAAAAGAAAAAAAAATTAACAACAATAAAGGGTTTACAGAAGACTAGAAAAGGAACACAGAATACTGGTCCTATTTTTCAGGCAACATGATTTTCAAGATAGAAAAATTAACTATAAACAAATTGCTAAGGTTTGAATGTTTGTGTGACTATTCACATGTAACCCCCAAAATGATGGTGTTAGAAGGTAAATAAGGCTTTCCAGAGATGGCACAGTGAAGTTACCTACTCTGAGGGAGCAGACTTTTTCAGTCACCACATCTTTAGCTGCATTCATCTTGGATTTCCCAACCTCTTGGACTAGGAGAAATAAATATTTGTTGTTTGTAAGTCACCCAGTTTATGGTATGTTGTTAGAGCACAGCAGACAGAGTAAGGCACAAGGGTAAGTTATAAGCAAATGCAGCAAAATTGCTGGATATAAATCAACATATCAACAGCGTCAATCTTCATCACCAATAACCAGTTAGAAAATGGCACTAAAATAACTTACATGATAGTGATGAATACTCTAATGAATCACAAGTAATAAAAGGTGCTCAAAATTTATAGAGAAGATCACAGGAAGATAAAAAATAAACAAAAACCAAAAACCTGAACAAATGGGAAGAATCTTCATGCATATTGAGTCAAAGTAGATGTTATAATGTAAATTATAAAATACGAAACTAAATTTTATAAAATATTACATCATGTTGGATGCAGCTAAAGCAACACTTAAATGTACAGACTTCCATTCAAGTATGGAGGGGAGTGATAAAATTTAATGGAGGAGGAGTATTCACTTAAGAAAACATAAAAAAAGTAAACAATGGTAGTAGAAATGAGTGGAACAGAAATAAGCATATAAAAAAGAGTATTTTTTGGAAAAACTTACAAAACCTCTACCAGAATTGAACAAGAAGCAAAAAAAATGAGGCTCTAATATCAAATATTAAGAACAAAATTGTGGTTACAATTAAAAATACTAAATATACACAAAAGACAATAGGAGTAGTGTGAATAATCTTCTGACAACATATTTGAAAACCTTGAAATATTAATATTTCTAGAAAAATATATCTCAACAATATTTTTATATTATTTGTTCTTTTTAGTTTTACATGACAGTTGAGTATATTTTGACAATTTAAGTGTGATAACCCACTAAAAAATAAATCAACAGTTACATTTTTTACAAAGGCAATATCAAATGGTTTTACCAGAAAGTGCCAAGTATTAAAAAAGAACTAGTTTCTACCTTAAACAAATTCTTCCAGGGAATAGATAAAGGGGAGTGTTCCTCGTCTTATTTTGTGAAGCTAGTGTAAATATCAGTGCCAACATTTGACAAGGGAGAAGTATGAGAAAGGAAAACCACAGGCCAAGAACAGAGAGAGAAAAATCCTAAGCAAAGTATTTGCCAACTGAATCCAAATATACAAAGGATTGTACATCATGATCAAGATAGACTTATCCTAGGATGGTAACATGGTAACATGCAGGAGAGAAAAATATGTGGGTGCACACACAGGATGTACAAGATGTATGTCTGGGAGTCTGTGGAACTTCTGGTTGCCTCAATTTTTTTTTTTTTTTTTTTGGTGCTGGGAATTGAACCTAGGGGCACTAAACTACTGGGCCACATCCCTGGCCCTTTTTTTTTTTTGTATTTTATTAGAAACAGAGTCTTTCTGAGTTGCTTAAGGCCTCGCTAAATTGCTAAGTTGCCCCTGCCTCAGCCTCCCGAGCCACTGGAATTAGAGGTGTGCACCACTGCACCCAGCTGGTTGCCTCAATTTTTTTCTTTCAGTGATTTTGGTTAGAATGTTATTGGATGAAGGTGCAGATACAAGAGAAAATCTTGGAAATTTGAGGAGAAAGGAGATAAACCATAGTCTCCTGGAAGAATGGGAGAGTAAATGAAGTACAATATGATGGCATTGAGGATTATCTGAGGTTCAGAGTCCTGAGTTAAAAAATCACTTACTAGAGGTCTTGGAGCAAAACTTGTATAAGGAGTAGGAGGGAACTAAACTGCAAAACTTTCACTGCTTCCATATGATAGGATGCTTCCTAAAGAAAACCCAAAAGATGCTACAACATCAATATATATATAAAAGTCAACTGCAATTCTTAACTAACCCCAGTAATTCTTTGCAAGCGAGGAACTCTCCCTTAAAGGGAAAATTTTCTTAGAGAAGGGATAAATTTAAGTCAAAAAAGAGAGTCTACATCTCTGAGACAATTGTTTCAAGGAAATATTCACAACATATTTATATAATTATGTAAATGATATTTCATATATTAGAATATTATGTGTTATATATATCATATTACATAATTATGTACATACACACATATAAACATATGTTTATAAATATTACATAATTATTAAATATTACATAATTATTCATATACACACACATATAAACATATGTTTATATGTGTGTGTATATATATATAAACTTTGAAATAAATCTAACAAAAAGGTACAGGATTTTTATAGAGAAATCTTAAAGAGAAGGATATTTTAAAAGACCCAAATAAAGCAAATGATAAAACATGTTCATGACAGAATCAGTATCAAAAAGAAGTTAAACTGATATATAAATTCAATACAATTTTAATTAAAACCCAAAAGCATGTCTTGTTGACAGAAAAGAAGGAAACAAACCCCACCGGAAATGAAGATTTATCACCATGTTATAATAATTATAAAGATATGATACTAGTCCAGAGATGGACAGATTAATCAAAAAAACAGAGTCCAGAAACAGAAACACAAATATATATGTAGAGAGAGAGTCCTGATCTGTAACAGATCACTAGTGAAAAGAAAGCACAACTCAAAAAATAGTGCCGAGACAACGATCTATCCAGATTAAAAGAAAATTAAAATTAATTTCTTACAAAGTACCATATGCAAAACATCCACATAAGAATTTAATGTAAAAAGCCATTTAAAAACATACTTTGGAAAATGTAAGAGATTATCTTTATCTTTCTATCAAGATAGAGATTTCCCTAAACAAAATGGAGAATATTCCAAAAGAGAAATATTTAAGTGTACTGAAATTTTAAAATTCTATATGATAAAGTGTCTGGGTTTCAGTGTTAGATACGGTTGAATTAGGAGTCCAAAGTAGGAAGAACTGAAGTAGTCCATAATTTTGCCTTTGTTAAAAATTATTCTACGGGGGCTGGGATTGTAGCTCAGCGGTAGAGCGCTTGTCTCGCATGCGTGAGTCCCTGGGTTCGATCCTCAGCACCACATACAAAGCAATAAAATAAAGACATTGTGTCCATCAACAACTAAAAAATATTTAAAAAAAAAAATTATTCTACAATGCTATGGGTATGATAGAAATGCTTCTCTGCCTCCTTTTGGTGAGATCAAATGGCTTCTGCTCCAAAACGCAACATACTAGAAATAGAAGAGTCATAGAAATAGAAATGTTACTCGTTAGCTATTGAGAAACAGAGTAGAGATGTCCTTGAGTACCTGAATTATGATAAGTAGACCTAGACCATGATCAAAAGCAGCTAAGAATCAAGAGAACATGGCTTTCTGTACAGCCAAAGAGAAATGATAAATAATAAACCCAGGAGAAACTGGTCAAATTTTAATCCAAGCCATCATCCTATGTATGCATTTCCTGTTTTCACAGCTAATGCCTGAGTACACACCATCCAAATGTCAGTTAGTGGTAGTTCCTGTGATACTTCTAGCAAAGGTAGAAAAGAGTTAACAATTTCAATGCTACCATTATTCAAGGTTTAGACCCAAACCATTCACTCAACTGTGGCCCATGGGTCCATATTCAGCTTCCCAAAGTCACCTCCACTGCTCAGACCTGGGCCCCAGCAGCTCCACACTACTTACGTTAATTTCTAACTTGAAAACTACCCTTTCCCTAACCACTCCTCCTCTCTATAGTTCTGATGAGCTTCTGGAATTGGCAGCCAAGTCCCCCTGTTCCGCTTGGGGTCCTGATACCCCACTACTCAATCACCCTCTTGTGTAGTGCTGAAGCCCTATACTAATGGATTAATCAATACATCAGGGCTTATTTATTCTATACCTACTTTTCTTAAATGAGTAATTCTTTCTTTTGTGTGCATGGGGGAGCAAATACACTTGGAATATCTTTAATTCACCAGGCATTTTAGACATCCATAAAATTAACTTATTTCATAAATCAATTCCTCTTAGGTACAGATCAGAGACACATACACCACTGAGTTCTTGACAACATCCACATGCTACATGCGACCAACCTTGGCACCTTGTGCTAGGTAGCAGAGCCACCCCCAGCACAGGGCTGGGTCCACACCAGCAGATACCTCAACAGTTAATGAAAACTCCTGAATCATTTCTGAATTGACTCAGTAGACTGAGGCAGGAGGATTACAAGTTTGAGACCAGCCTTATCCCTAAGCAACTTAGCAAGACTCTGACTCAAAATAAAAATAGAAATGACTGGGAATGTATGCAGTGGTAAAGCACCTCTGAGTTCAATCCTCAGTACCAAACCAAAAACAACAACAACAACAAAAAAAGTTGTCAGTGAGTGCTTCAGTTTGAGAAAGGAAATAATGAACTCTTAAGTATATGGGGGGCGGGGGGGATTGAATATATATAGTGACATCTAGAAATTAACCAGAAATTAAAATAGAGATTTTGACAGAAAATCAGGACAGGATATGAGAATGGATACAGAAGCCTCAGAATGCTACCCTGGAGGCATCCAACATTGAAAGTATATCTAAATGGGTATAGTAAAGATGGTTGATTGAGATCGTCATCACTACCCTCGGTGCATGTATGAAAACACAATTGGTGTAACTTTATCTAGTTTGCAACCAGAGAAATGGAAAAACTGAGCTCTATATATGTGCTATGACTTGAAATGCAATTAAATAAACTAATATAAAAAAAAAAGTATATCTAGAAGAAGTGAATCCAAAGAAGGCCGAGAAAGAGTGTCAATCTGAGAGGGGGAATCAAGTGAATACAGCTTGAAGATGCATCCAAAGCCCCAGTTAATGACCGAGTTATGTTAACTATGCCCCTCAGTCACCTCAAGCACATAGCCTTTTGTTCCCTCAAAGTGAACAACTGCCTGATCTGGGAGTGAGCTGGGCCTGCACACTAACTACAGGCTGAGGATCCAGGAGCAGGCCAAATGCACTCTCCCAGGGAACTGGGCTTGAAAACCAGGGCAGGGTTGGCTCTGTGCCAGGGGTTTGGATTTCAGTGGTTGGCTACAAATGTGCACCACTTCCCAATGGAATGCTACTGTTCCTTGACCTGCCCTCAACTCCTAACTCAGGTCACAACTCACTGAAGTTTCACAGTACACTTCTGTGGATGTTTGGAATCACAAACTCAGACTCACAGGGGAGCTGTATAGGATTTACAGAGAATCAGCAGAGCTTAGGCTTCTTGTTTTACACAGAAGGTGGCTAACTCTGGAGGATTAGTAATTTGCCCAGGGATTGCACAGCAGTTTAGCAGAGTGGTTAAAGAAAGGGACGTCAGGCTCACAGTGTCCAGGAAGCTTATGCAGTGACTCTGAGGACCTTAGGCAGGTCCACTGACCTATGTCTCAGTTAACTCCAAATTGAAATAAGAATAGTACCTCTATCCAAGGTTATTTTTATATAAATAGGATAATGAATGCAAAGCAATTATATAATAGCTAGTGTATGGTGACACAGATGACATCCAAAGCCAAGTCTTCTAACTCGTAGTACAGTGCTCTTCGGGCTGAGTCAAGATCCCTCCCTTATATACAGTTAAAAATGAACTAAAAAAGCCATTGAATGCATACAAACCATTGCTATAGCATGTGATTTATGTGCTTATTTTTCTAACAAATGTCATTTGAGCATCTGTACCCGGGTATTGATGTAACCATGCTGTGGTATCATTGCTGAACAAGACGTGATTTGTGCCCACGGGGAAGAGAGAAAACTTGTGGCCAGAAGTGAGATGGACTTGCAGGGCATAGGGAGAAGTTGGGAGAGTCTAGAAACAAAGAGATGGGAAATTTTTGCCATAGTCTAGGCATGAAATAGCAAGGTCCTGAGTGACCTTGGAGAGGATGTAAATAAAGGGAAAGGACAAAATTATGAGGTAGGAGCATAAAACTTACCCTTGACCCATCATTATCATTTTTATAAGACGCTTATGAAATATTTATTTTTGTGCATTTCCAACAAGCAGTTTGCCTCTAGAATTCTAAAATGTGGCCACTTAATACTTCAAATTCCAGGAAAAGTGCTTATTGCTAGTGCATAGAACAGAATCAATGATTGTTTCATCCAGGTTCTTATACATAAGACATAACTTTCATGTCTTTTCTGGAATCCTCTCAAGTAAAAACCTAAGAATCTGGGGGCAGGGACATCTGCAGCTGCCTCACTCTAAAGAGTCCCAAATTGACAGATGTCAGGAATACAGAAATGGAGACCATTTAGCCAAGTCTAAGACCATGTGCATTTCCCTCCTGCCAAATGTGGGCATCATGAATCTACTGTAGATGGTAACAAAGTGAGGAGGGCTGAGCAAATAGACAAATGTCTATCTTTTGCAGGAATGTGCACTTGGCGTTGGGGACTGTTGCTGTCCATTCGAATCCACACTTGGTGAACTGGCTTGAGAGCTCAGACAACACCCATGTTCCTTGGCTTCTGTTGCCTCAATTCCACATACCAAGATGCCTGGCTAACTCACTGTCCTGCTGATATCAGGCAGAAATGTCCACTGGCCCATTAAGACTCTGCACTTAAATGTTGCCTACCCTGCCCACCATATCCCCATAAGGGTCCAACTTTCCCCTCAATCCTCTTCTCTTCCCTGAGAAAGGGAGAATGATTAGCAACTTTCAGAAACTAAAACAAACAGCCACAGTTGCCAACATTAAACTCCGCTCCACAGCTAAATGGACCATAAACTTTGCAAACCTGGAACAAAACTTTGATTCAACCTCTCCCTACAGGTGCTATGAATACAAAGCCTGCACAGTATATTCTGCCCCGGAAAAGAATCTCAAATTACTTTTGTGGAAAAAAAAAAATGTTGCCTGGGAAAAGTTTCATCCTATGTATAGAAAACAAGCTATGAGGCAGCATGATTCAATTTCTCTCCATTCTCACTTCCTTGTACTTCCTTCCACAAGAGGACACAAGCCACAATGAAGTCCAGCGTAGATGCTGGAGAAGTGAAAGGTTTTCCCCCCAGGCTTTCAAATAAGTATCGAGGATGAGGTATACACAACTTTTTCTGGGAAGCTGCAACACACTGCCTTCCTAAAGGTCCACAGACATGATACTAATTGTCAGGGAGAGCATAGGCCTGTGAGTCCCAGTTTTGGCTCTGGCCCAGGCTTGTAGTCATTTTCCAAGTGACCTTAGACCTTCACCTCTTGGGTCTCACATTTATCATCCAAAACAACTCAGGATGTGGATGTAGGTCCCTTTTAGCCATAAAATTCTGTACAAGAGTGACATTAATAGAATAAAATAATTTTGTTTGAAATAAGCAAAGACATACAGATATATGGCATAGCAATTAGTGATTATGTGTGACATCCAGCAGGACTGTACTGGGGAACCTGAGCTCATGATTACAGGAGTCCTCCGCACCTCCACCCCCACGAGTGAAACTCAAAGACCTTCACTGGTCCACTCATCTGGTAAGCCTTTACAACCTGAGCCAGGGTAAGAAATAAATTGTCTCATACCTCAAGTCCAAGAAGGAAACTCTGAGCAATCTCACCTCTCATGAATCTGAGCATGAATCAAACTGGTTTACCCACTGAGCATAAAAACCATTAAACAAGTCAAAATTTAAGCTTGTCATGGATGAAGTTACCTGAGGATATAACACTGTAGCCTCAGGAGCTATTTTACAGCTGTGAGGTGCTGCTCCTGAGAAAAGGAGAGCAAAATGATGGGAAGGACCTGAGGTGGGTGATATTACTGAATTGCTGAGCCAGTTCTGCAACTGCCAGCTTGCACTTTCTTCCTTTTCAATCAATAAAATCCCCTCATTTTTATGCAAGCCAACTGATTACCTCCCTTGAAATCCCTACCTTCACCAGCAGAAAATAACTCCATGTTTTAATTGCACTTTGACTCTTGAGAATGAGCATTCCTGAAGCCATCATGATGGAGTCAGGGGCTCTGAAACCACAAAAATACCCCACAGTCCAAAATTTTCCATTGGTTCTTAGACCTAGTTTCTTTCGCTACCCCTGCAAGGCTCATAATAAAAAAAAGGAATACCTCAGGCTTCCCACTTAGCCAGGACACATGGTGCCAACCTCAAGGGAAAGATGAGAGGATCCTGAGCCTCTCATCTGTATTTATCATGGAGGTGCCACTGGTTCCCTCAAATGCTGACAGCTAATTGAACCTGAACAATGATGAGGAGAAGCCCTGTTTAAAGATGCAGTTAGAAAAACACTGGCCAGCACTCAGTGGGTAAGAGAAAACAACTAACAAGTTCAGTGTAGCTTGGCTCAGCAGGTGATCAGCCTGCTGGCTGGCTGACTCTGCAATGACTTCTAGTTAAGGGTTCCAAGGGACTGCAAGGTAAATAACCAGGAAGGTGTCCAGAACATTAAGGACAGGGCAAATGTTATTTCCACCTTCTTGTGCCTTTGGTGGCCATTTTCCAGTCCCTGGGCAAGTTTGCACATGATGATGAGTGGTATCTGAAGGCTGGTCCTGGCACAGAATGTGAGCCAATGAGTTTAGGACTGGAACCATCCATCTGCCACTGATGCCAGCCAGAATAGTCTAAATCTAGTCTGTCTTTTCTTTCCCTTGTGCTGCAAACTTTCCCCTGTATTAGTCAAAATACTCCAACTCAGTAATTCTGACAGCAACAGATTGAATTTTGAATCTTTCCATTTTCCAAATAATTAAGACAGAGTGAGTTCAATGAAATATGATCAATTAAAATAGAGAACTCTGAATCGTGGGTTTTCTAATAAAACTGAAGGGATGATTCCTTTAGTTGACAGTTACCAAAAAGGAAGTAATTTAGGACCAGTCAATGCTGGATTTTACTCCTTCTCCAGCCTAGGCCTTCCCTTGAGTCTGTTATGGTTTGGATCTGGAATGTTCCCCCAAAAGATTGTATATTGAAGGCTTGTTCCCCAAGGCAGCAATATTCAGGGCAGCAGGAGGGGGAGTGCTTTTAGGAAGTGATTGGATCGTGAAGACCTGACCTGAATAGCTGAATAGCTGAATAGACAACCAGGAAGTGGTGGAGACTGTGGTAGGTGGGACCTGGTTGAAGGGAATAGGTCTTGGAGCATGTCACTAGGGACTTGTCCCCGGTCTACCCCTTGCTTGCTCTTTTCCTGCTTTTTGGCTACTATGAGTTGAGCAGTTTTCTCTTCCACACCTTTCTGTCATGATGGTTCTGCCTTGTCTGAGGCCAAAACAATTGGAGCCAGCCAACTATGGCCTGAAACCTCTCAAGCCATGAGCCAAAATAAATCTTTCCTTTTCTAAGCTGTTTTTGGTTAGGTATTTTGGTCGCAGCAAAGAAAAGGTGACTAACACAGAAAATTGATACCAAGAGTGGGGTCAATGCTGTGACTACACCTAACTCCATGATTCTAAAGTCCTTGGAATTGCTTTACAGGAGTTCTTAAAAGTTTGGAGATACAGACCGAAGAAGTCTTAAAATATTGTAAGTGGGGCTTAGTGGACAATTCTTATGTGAGCTAAGAAGATCAGAATGCGACTAGAAATGCAAGACAGTAAAGGCTATGCTTATGAGGTTTCAGATGAGAACAAAGACTCTTGGGAATTTGGGCTAGAGGCCATTCATGTTACATTGTGACAAAGAATTTATCTGTATTTTGGCCATGTCCTAAGACTTTGTGTGAGACTGAATTTAAAATCAATAGACAATTTAATCTGGCAGAGAAAATTTCAAGGCAGACCATCATATAGGTTTGGCTTGGATGTTGATGGAAGTTTCAGCCATATTTATAGTCATTATTGACAGCAGATAACAGAGCGAAAAGATTTGAAAAATTTGCAATTTGGCCAGAAAAGCACTGAGGAAAATTGGGGCCAAAAAATGCATGGTTGTTGAAGAGATAAGCACCATTAAAAAGAAACCAAGTACTTTGCATTAAGCCAAAAGGGATGACGCCTTAAGGGTATTGCAGGAATTGACAAGACCACATCTATCACAGGCTCAAGGAGATAAAAGTGAAAACAATCTCCTTTGAAAGACTTTGCTGGGATGAGAGAGCATCTAGGTGCCCTGCTCATACAGGATTGCCTAACACATTGTTTCCCAAGGATTCATTTCATCATTCTTAGCTCTCCAGGCATTGGAAGCTGCTGTAACCATGGTTCAAGGGGACCCAGATGCTACTCTTTCTGGTGGCAAACCTTACTGCCGTCCACATGGTGCTGGTTTTGCAGGCATGAGGAATGCTGAAGTTATGGGATCACAGAAGCTTCCACCTATATTTCAAAGAAAGGCCAGGCCATGTATATCAGGATTGGAATCCCTATAGACAGCCCCAGAGAGAACCACACATGAAGCTATGAGAATGAAGCTGAAGCTGCAACGGAGACTCCAGGAAGTTAGAGATGCCAGGAATCTGAAATGTCTGCTGACGAAAGCTGCAGGCAAGGAGAAGAGCCAGGCCAAGAGAGAAGTCATGCAGGCTTCAGTTGGCAAGCCCATAGGGGCCAGGCTGTCTGAGCTCTTTGGGTTCCACATCTCACTTTCACATGCCCCTAGATGCCAGACAGGATTTAATGTGCTTCCTGCTAGGTTTTAGTCTTATTTTGGTCCCATTCCTTATTTCTATGCCACCATTCCTCCCTTTTGTAATAGGAATGTTTACTCTGTGTCTGTCCTGCCATTGTATATTGCAAGTATGTAACTTTTTTTTTGATTTTTAGAGAAATTCACAACTAATAATTGTCTTGAGTCTCAGAAGAGACTTTGGACTGGGACTTTTCAGCAGTGCTGGAACTGTTGAGATTTGGGAACTTTTAGAGATGGACTGATTGCATTTTGCATTGTGAGATGAGGATGAGACTTTGAGGACCAGGGAAAGAACGTTATGGCTTTGACCTAGGATGTCCTCCAAAGTCTGTTGTTTTTTAAAGATATGGTCCTCAGTGCAACAATATTCAGAGATTGGGTTTTAGCGACTTGACTATGAGGAATCTGACCTCATCAGTGGATTAACTAATTGATAGCTAGGCAAATGGGTCACGGTTGGAGAAAGTGTAGCACTGCGGGTATGCCCTTGGAGACTATATTTTATCCCTGGCCCCTTCTTTCTCCTTTTCTCTCTACTCCCTGGCTGCCACAAGATGGGCAGCTCTCCTTCACTGTACCCTTCCACCATGATGCTCTGCCTCACTTAAGGCCTCAAACATAGAGCCAGCTAATCATGGACTGAAACCTCTGAAACTGTGACCCAAAACAAATCTTTTCCTTTAAGTTGTTCTTGTCAGGTATTTTGGTCACAGTTACAAAAAGCTGACTAACACAGAGTCTTTGGGCTGGGGCTGAACTTCTGAAAATCACTTTTCTGCTTTTCCAGCTGGGTCTCCATTAGGCTTTGTAAGTATGAGGCACTAGAGGAAGACTGGAAGGCAGAAGGGGAAAAGAGGACCTGTTCCTTCCTGCTTTCACACTGGCCCTCTCCATATCTCCCTGGCAGCACTTACTCCCGTTTCTAGTTGTTTCCCTCCCTCCCACACCAGGCTTGACTCGCTCCCTCAGTGGTAGTATATTCTGGCTGACATGCATTCCCCAGATATCGACTACCTGCTCTGAGGGCCTCTGCTCTGAGTTCCCAAGGTACCTCTTGATCTGGCTTCTAGCTCTGCAAGGACCTCTTCCAAGTCACCATTACATCTCCCACTTGCTCCCTCAGTCCTAGGGATGGTGACTGCTTCCTGCAGTTTCTATTCTGTGATACTGCAGTCGTCCTCTTGCGTTTTCATTGCTTCACTTCCTTATTTGAAGCATTCTTTATTAGAAACACTGCTGGGTGTCCGTTTTCTGGACTGGTCTTTACCTTATTTATTACCATTTCTTTCTCCATTCAAGATAATGCTAAGCAATATTCTGGTATTATATTGTGTAGAGTTTCTAACAATTCTGTGATCACTTTCATGGTCTTCAGGGAAGGAAGACACAGAGGAGTTTGTGGGCAGCCCATAGAGATTATGGGCTGAAGATTTTGCCCTGGCAATTGTGCACTGGGGATTTTTTTTTTTTTTTTTGAAGAAGCATTCTGTCTCTTATACTTTTTACTTTTCTTATGGCAAAGATTGGCATAATCCTGTCCAGATTATCATTAAATTTAAACTCTTTACCTCACATAAAAATTTTTCTTTACTAAATTCAAGGCACAGACCCAAAGGACTACATAGTTCAAAAAATATTTCAAGTTTTCTTTCTTCCAAATTCATGATTGACTATACTTCCCTGCTCCCTTAAAAGCAAGGTCATTGTAAGACTTAATTTAGCTAATCAAATATGAGTAAGGGCAATACACTGTGGCACACCCATGCAACAGATCATTTGGTGATAGAAAGCAAATTACCGAAAGACATGGAGGAATTGTACATTCTAGTGTTTGAGTGAAAGAAGTTAATCGGAAATGTCACATACCGTATGACTCCAGCTGTATGACATTCTGGGAAAGGTAAAATTATAGAGACAATAAAAATATGATTGATTTCCAAGAGAAGAAGAGAATAGTAGGAATGAATAGCAGGATCACAGGATATTTTTATGACACTTAAGTATTCTGTGTGAGAATATAATGGTGGATACAGGACATTATCCATTTGTCAAACCCAGGGAACATATAACATGAAGAATAAACCCTAAAGTATATTATGGATTTTATTAATAATAATGTATCAACATTGTGTCATTAATTGCAAAAAGTACCGCTTTAACGCAATGTTAATGATAGATGATACTGGAATGAAGGAAAAATAGTGTAGAAAAATTCTGTTTTCTATATAATTTTTCTGTAAACTCATAACTAATCTAATGAAAGCTTATTTTTGAATTATAAATAAAAGAAAAATATAAATGTAAACATTAATAGCGGGGCTGGGATTGTAGCTCAGTGGCAGAGCGCTTGCCTCGCATGTGTGCATCACTGCATTCAAAACTTAACACCACATAAAAGTAAATAAATGAATAAAATAAAGATCCATCAACAACTAAAAAATAAAAATATAAAAAAAATACATTAATAGCCAAGACATGATTGACCATCCCCTTTCCTTTTTCCTATTTCAGCAATAGGAGCTCAAAGATAAGCCTGGATCATTGTGTTAGTCAACATTTTCCAGAGAGCTAGAAACAATACAACATAGACAAAGATACATGAAAAGGGGGTTATTAGGGGAATTGGATCACCTGATTATGGAGGCTTATTGCATCATATGCAGACTGGACGACCAGGGAAGGCAAAGGGTGGCTCAGTCCAAGTCTGAAAGGAAAGTGATGGGGAAAGACCCAGGGAAGCTGATGGTGTAGGCTGAAGACATAATAAATTTGGAGGGGGTGAGGGTACCAGGGTGCTGTATAAGTTCCAAAGTCCAAAGGCCCAAGAACTTGGAGTTCTGATGTCCAAGGACAAGGTGAAAAGCATGCCCCAACTTCAGAAGAGGGTGAGCGTATTTACCTTCTTTCCATCCTTTTGTTCAATTTGGGCCTCAGCTGGCTGGCTGGATGGTGCCTGTCCACATTGGTGAGGTGAAGGTTCCTTACTCAGTCCACTGATTCAAATGCTAATCTCTTCTAGACACACTCTCACAAACATACCCAGAAATAATGCTTTGTCAATTATCTGAATATCACTTATTCCAGATGACACTTAAAAGTAATCATCACACTTATCTTGATTCCACTACTGAGAATAATCTATAACATATCTCTATCTCACTTCCTAACAACCAATCTTCAGTGGACATGTACCCTAGTGAAAAATAAAATATCATTGTTGTTTTAAGTAATACAGATTTGGGGATTAGTTGTTATGCAGAACAACCTAGCTTATTCTAACTAAAAGAGAAAATCCTCCTTGTGTTTTCAAAAAAAAATATTAATCTACAACTGGTCACACAATTTCTGGACATAGAAACACATGCTTTACAGACAATTTTCAAAATTTTCATAGACATTTCCATGATTATAATATGTACAATTTTATCTCTTGATTCTGACATGCAAAGATTTACACCACCTTACTCAGGAACCATTTATGAATGCTATCCTTCTCAAGAAAATAAAAATTATCATATGGCATTATGAAAGAACCCAAACAATTCAAACATTTTCTATCATTAGTTAGGGATCTTCATATTAAATGTTGTTTGGGTGCCCAGAATTTGACTTGATGACAATTACTTAACATGCTAATTTTAATTAAGTGATTAATTATTCTTTGGAATTGTGTGTCAACTAACATGCCAGGAAATGTTAATCTGGACCAATCAAATTTAATTTTTTAAAATAACTCCTAAAAGGAAAGGCAACTATAAATCTAAACAAGCCCAAATACATAGAGACTTTGTAACAAATTTCTGATTGAATTAAAAAAATGATCCAGGGGACTGAAAAAATACAAAGAAACATCACTAACAAAATTTCCTTGTCAAAAAATCTTACTTTTCAGTGAGGCGCTAACCAACTCAGTGAGACCCTGTCTCTACATAAAACACAAAATAGGGCTGGGGATGTGGCTCAGTGGTCGAGTGCCCCTGGGTTCAATCGCCAGTACCAAAAAAAAAAAAAAAATCTTACTTTTATTACCTCAACAAGTTTCCTCATACCTCTTTGCAGTCCGCCTCTCCCTCAGCCACTGTGTTCGCGAAACTGAAGTTCTGCTTGTTGTCACCATGTGTTACTTTATATTTTCTAGAATTCCACAAAAAGAGAAGCAGCCATGCATCTTCTGTTGCAGTTGTTAAGCTGCTTTAATCAAGCATAATGGTTTTGCGATTCATGTGTGTTGTACTCGCTAGTAGCTCATGCCATTTTTGCTGCTATATAGTGTCCTGTTGTACCTCCATTTGGGAACCTATTAGCCAGTTCATGGACATTTGGATTATTTCCCATGAGTATGTCAATGAAAACTGCTATGAGCATTCAGGTATAACTCTTTAACTGTCTAAGAGCGCCCTGCATGTGTTAGTGTAGATATACACTGTTTAGGTGGGTATTTGGTTTTTCCTTACATCACCATTGTTTTATTATATCCTCAATTCACACACAGAAAGAAATGGGTTAATGACCAAAAGAAGTATGAAGATGGTAATAAACAGTAATGGACACTATAATTCATAACTACTTTGTGAAATAGAATAGTGAATAAGACTTGGCAAATAGAAGAATAAAGTTGTTAATCAAATTAAGCTATGAGGGTGATGATTTAGACAAGCATGCAAACAAGAAAAGTGTGAGTGAGAAGAGGACAATAAATTCCCAGATGTTTAATTCTAGTGGACTTGTGATCCATTTGCTCCATTTTCATTTTCAGTCATGAGTCTTGGTTTAACAGTGTTCATGAAACTACCAAAGCTTTTGTAATTGTTTTTTTCAAATAAAGCATATTAACTTCTCTACAGAATCAACAGTTTTTCCAATAAAAAATACAAAATAAATGTTCTCCATTTGAAAACTGATTAATGTCATCATTAAAGGCAAGGAAGAGACTATTACTCCTGATAAATCTCTTAAAGTTGCCAACCACAGGGCTGAGGCTGTAGCTTAGCAGTAGAGCACTTGCCTAGCATGCATAAGGCACTGGGTTCGATCCTCAGCACCACATATAAATAATCAAGTCCTTGCCCTCCTGGCTATCCTTTTTAAGAAATCTCAAATATTAGTTTTTAGTCTTAAAAATCTTGACACATTGTCTCTGGATGAGATAGGTGGTTCATGATCCTGATTATATTACAGGGATATGCTATGTACACTGGTATCTTAAATCATAGTAGTATTCACAAAGCAATATTTTTATCTCATTTCAAAAACGTGCACTGGTATTTTTTTCAACATTAGACCACTTAAGAATGAAAAAGGCAGTGTTTTTATTGGACATTCATTTCTTTAAACAGTGCTCTCAAAATATGTATATTCAGTGGCTGCAAGTTGATGGTATTGAATTTTTTCACCATTTTCATTAACATTGAGTAAAGATCAGGGGTTTCTCTTTTGTTGTTGTTGATGATGTTTTTGTTTTTTTGTTGTTGTTTGGGCTATCAGTTATTCTCTATGAATAAACAACATGCAGACTGTCATTCAGGGGCTTATTTAGTAGTTACACTGCTTCTTGTCTCCCATCTATAGTATGTAAGACAAGAGATGATTAAGTAAAAATATTTTAATTCTGTATCCCAAGTTCTTCAATGACTAAAAATACAGAAATTCATCAATTTTCTGTGACTCTAATGCCTACGAGGAATACTACTATGACTGTGGTCATTCCCGCAGAGCTAAAAGGCTTATTTTTCTCTTCAGAAAACAAAGTAAATGACACAAATGAACCTTTACACTCCACACCCAAGTATTGCAACAAACAATACCAGCTTCTAAGAAAACACAAGCAAACTGTATTCTGAATCCATTGCGTCTATTTACCAGATGGAACCACCCTGCCTTCCGGCTTTGAAGAGTGATATCCTCACCAATTCATGAAATGAAGGACCTGTGGACTCTCCAGTGAGACATCCACCCATGAGACTCGTGACAACATCGGGAACATCTAAATACTTGAGATAACTATCCATCCTTGAGGTGGACAAAAATTCCTTGGTAAAAGATTTAAAAATAAAAGCATTATTTATGATAAAATTGTAAATAATTCATTTTCATTATTTAATGTTTATATGTTATGATTGTCTTAAAAATTGGTAGTTTATTAATGCACTAAAGATTTATTAAGTGATTTAGTGATGCTGAATATTGGGAATACACTGAGGTAGACTGTCATGAGTGGCATACATAATTAATAATTACTCGGAGGTGGATTGTCTTTAAATGCAAGTGTATGTTCAATCACAACAATCATCAAATATGACTAATTAATGCAAAAATGTTGGGTGTGCTGGAGTACCCCAACTAGCATTTGATGTGCACTAATTAAACACTATAGGTAACTTACACTATCCTAGGGCAACTAAACACTACCTGCAATTCGCACAATCCTGGGGCAACTAAACATTACAATTAATTCATACAATCCTAAGTCAACTAAACATTACAATTAATTCACACAATCCTAGAGCAACCACTAGCCCCAAAGTACTTCCAATGCCAGGTGACTCCTCTTAGCCAAAGAGAAGACATTGTCCTTGTCTGGTGGTTCTCTTCAGCCAATGGCTGGATGTCAGGGAATGGTGGAGCTGATCCAGGGACAGACAGCAAGGTGGCCGGTCTCAATGATGTCCTTGGAGCAAGCCCCAAAAATGTGGCCCTGCAAGGAGTTTAAAAGCAGTTCCAAGTTGGTGGTGTAGGCTAGTGATTGGTTACACCCAGTAAAAGCCAATGTCCATTGGTTATGTCCAGTGAGACAGTATAATTGCAACTGGGCCTTTCTTTGCACATGTGCATGGGCTGAGCTCCCTATCAATTGTAACCAGTAGGCCTGTGGTTAGGTGCCCCTTATAGCCCCTTATGGATTGCATAGGCTGAGCTCCCTATCAATTGTAGGCCTATGGTTAGGCGCCCCTTAAAGCCCCCATCAATTGCAAGCAGGCATGACTAAGCCAGTCAATGGTTGCTGCTCCTTTTGGCCAGCAACCCAGTGAGTCCCTGGCATGTCCAGGCATGTCCATGACATATACTCCTTACATAGACCAATGTTGGTGGCTGCTGGGGAAACAAAGGACATCTACCTGAGATGTGTTAGTGGGTGAAAAAAAAATGTGAAATGCAATAGTTTTCAATCAAATAGGAATGTCTGGTCACCGTAATACCACCAGACAGGTGATTGTCTTGTATTAGGGTACCTGGGTTCGCAAATGTTCAATAAGAGTAAGATTTCCTATTACTCCTTATTATAGATGGCCTTGGACTAGATCTACAAAGGTACACACATCTCTCTCATCAGAGCAAACACAGATGAGCTTCTTGTTTCCGTGTGAGCCCCAGAGCCTTCCTAATAACAAACTGAAGTCAGCTAAGTTCAGGTGGCTAAAATGGTGCTTTTGTTATGAAAGCGGTGGCCAGAAAATGCAAATGCTTTGAGTCACCCAGCCCAGCTATTTCCTTCAGAATTCAACACTGAGCCAAGTGGTTTTTATTTTGTCTTCTCAAACTAGGTAAGGCTCCCTTGTAGCAGACTCTTGGATAACCTGTAGGTAGCTGGGGTCACATCCCACATTTGGGGGGAGTTTTCAGACCAGATTTAAAATCAATTGCCAGGCTTATGTAAGTGAGGGGACCAGCAAGAGTCTGGCAGGAGGGGTAGGAAGGCATTTAGGAAAAGACACACAAACAGCAAAAGCAGAGGAAACCATGAGTAAAGACAAACAGAAGGAGTAGCAGCTGGCGCCTAGGAGAAAAGGTTGTTTTCCAACAGGATTTACAGACATGGAAAAAAGAAAGCAAGCAAGCAAGCAAGTTCACTCCTGGACTCAATCAGCAAACATTTTATTCATTCATACATATATTCATATATATCCTTGCCATTGTTTCACAGTCTGGTAGCCAGTAGGTAGACATGAGACAGTAGTGAGAATGTCACATTTCTTTATAACCATTTGCTTTCCCAAGTGCCATAATTGTTCTCTAGCATAGATGCTATAGAGAGGCAGGGACGGCACATTTATTTGTACCTGGACCCAAAATCAGGAAGGCTGTGAAGAAGTTGGTCTTTAAGAATGAATTAACATGGCCAGGTGCAGTGGTGCATGCCTGTAATCCCAGTGGCTCTAGAAGCCAAGGCAGGAGAATTGCAAATTCACAGCCAGCCTCAGCAATGGCGAGGCGCTAAGCAACTCAGTGAGACCCTGTCTCTACATAAAACACAAAATAGGGGATGTGGCTCAGTGGTTGAGCATCCCTGAGTTCAATCTCCAGGACTGAAAAAAAAACAAAAGAATTGACATGAACAGAGGAGACCTGGCTTGGTTGGAAAGCCATGGTGGTAGTAGGAACTTGTCACGGCAAATGGGGACCCACTGGAGAAAGGCATAAAAAGAATAGGAGAAATAAGTGGGGATGAGACATGACACACTTCGAATTGCCATGCTAGAGCAAATCAAATAAACAGAGTCTGGGATACAGAAAACTCATTCTGACCAGCCATGTTGGGGAAGGAGAGGAGAGGAAACATTTAGGAAGTCACTTTTCTAGTGGAGGCCAAGAAAAATGTTTAACTGATGAGAATCTAAAGTAAGAGTGTGATTATAGGATTAGACATGAGTAGACAGATCAAGAGATATCCATGAGCTAACACTGATCATGCTTTAGTGACTGGATGATGAAGTGAGGGGGAAGGAGGAGACCAGTGTGGATCATTTCAGACTGGAACTTTGGAGCCTTTCACTGGGCCTGGGAGCACAGGAGAGGCTTGAGGCACTGGTGGTACCTTAAGGAACAGAAATATCATGGCCTGGAGTAGGGATTTAGGTCTGAAAGACATTTGAATATGACAGCTTTGTAAGCAGATGAAATAGGACAGAGAGCTCAGCAAATAGTAGAAAGCATGCAAAACTCCAGATATTTGGTCACCAGTAGATGATTATTTTCTCAGTCATTGAGAGAAACTTCATCAGCATCTCAGAGAAAGTCTAGACAAAACAGCTGAGAGATTAAACAAAGGAATTCCACCCTAATTTTATTGGTCCTCTCTCCCTGGGGGAGTATAAAGGACAGATCAATGATTCATGCACATTTTATAATCACATATGCCTAAAATTAGATCATCAGGTATATTTTGAAGCACAGTGCCTATCATCTTAGGCCCCTTGTTGTTGCTGGAGTGTCCTTTGACCAGAGTCCACGGGCCACTTGCCTTCTGTTTGCTGTTTGTGAAGATAGGATTCCCATGGCTACGCAGCCAGAGGCCACTATTTCTCTGGCTTTTAAATCCCCTAAGAAAAATGGTCCTTTTCAAGCAAGATTGGATGAGCCTGAATCCAGAGGAATTCCTTATGGGTCTCAGGTCCTCCAATTTTCTAAACCAAGACCACATCACATTGAAAACAGAAAAGTTGGTTCTTCCTTTCACAGAGTTGGATCTGGGGGAATTAGGGGAACCAACATGGTGCCTTGATTGTAGAACGTGATCTCCTTGAAAGACTAATCCTTAATCACATAGTCTGATCAACTGGTATCCATGAAAAAATTTGAACTATGCTCAGAGCAGGCAATGGCCTACACTCCAGGGTGAGGGTGTGGTATGTGCCTTCTCTTCCTGGAGCCATGACACATCCACGGAAGACCTCTTGAGAGAACATCTTCAAAGGTTCATCTCTAGGCAGAAATCCTTGCCTCTGTACTTTTCTAAAGTTTCTGTTATATGGACAAATTACTCTGCTTTCCCATGGACTCCTACTGTCAATTCATCTTGTGAAAGAGACCAACTCAACCCAACCACAGTGTGTGCCAGTATACTTGGCCACAGGCTTTAGATATGAAAATATTCCTGATCTGTCAGAATAATGATTTCAGCATCTTCTTGGCAGGTTCTCAGTGTGATCCCAAGGGGCACCCTCATGCCCCTGAATGATATGTTGTACTTGGAGTCCTTCCCCTTCTCAGTTTTAGTATCAGTTGAAGGGAAATAGCAGAATAGCATTCCTGTACAGATAACAGTAGGCAGCTGGCTTCTCCTGGATGATAACATAAACTCACCAATGTGTTCTGGCAGCTGGGTTTACTTAAGGCAGAGAAAAGATGTCCCCCTGCTCAGAAACAGGACTGCTAAACATTATTCCGGTAGCCTTCTTACTGTTTGTAAAAATAAAATCCTTGAGGGAAAATAGCAAGAGGTATGTCTTTGGAGTCAGTTTGAGCACAAATCTGATAGCTGTGTGGCCTTATTCATTCATTTTTTAATCTAGAAATGTTAACAAAATACAGACTTCTTAGACAAGTTAGCTGATCTTGCTGAGCCTCAGTTTCCTCATTGGAAAGCAGGTATAATAATATATACTCCAACGATCATGGGAGAACAAAGTGAGACAGTGTATATAAAACTTGTCCAGAGATGACCTCAGTTAGCAAAGACTGCCCGGGGCATTATTCCCTTTACCCAAGTCCCTTCAGTCCTTCCTACCCAGTTGGGAAATCATGATGGTGACAGTGCCTTTCATACAGCCCTCACCTGGTACAGGGCTCATCTTTCAGCTTTTGTTCCTTCTTTTATTTAAAACTGATCTGGCAGGGTGTGGTGGCATGTGTCTGTAATCCCAATGACTCTATAATCTCAGGCTGAGTCAGGAAGATCACAAGTTCAAAGCCAGCCTCAGCAATTTAACAATGCCCTAAGCAAGTGAGAGAGGCCCTGTCTCAAAATAAAAAATAAAAAGGTCTGGGGATGTGGCTCAGTGGTCAAGCACCCCCTGGGTTCAATTCCTGGTACCAAATAAATAGATAAACACTGACCTGGAGCTGCCCATATCAAAGGGGACAGTGTAAACAATGGCAGAAATATGGCAGAAATCACAACACCAACCTGGCTTGAGAGCTCCCCTTTGATGTCAGCAGCTTATTATGCTTTTCCTTAATGGCTTTCTGAGAGTCAACACCACATGTTACTCTGATTAGCTGTATATAAAACCAGATATAGATATATATAGTACATATGTATATATACATACACATACATATACACATATACAAAAGCAAAACATACTATAAAATGTATATAATTAATTATGTATAAATGTGTAATATATTGTTTCATCAGATTAATATGATATAAGATTTTATATAGCATATACACATCATGTATTGTATATGAATATACGTCGACAAAATGTACATGCAGTATATTTTTTCCTATATCAAAGTATAATAGATTTCTCAGTGATAAGAAGGAAAAAGCAATAAGTTTGATAGAACAGAGTTAATACAGAGCTGAATTAGGCTTTAGTAGACTAAACTTTGCCCTTCTAGAAATAGTCTCCAGATATTCTCCAGTTCATCTGGGGTTCCATTATAAATAGCAGGTAGCATTGAAAACAGCTGACAGAATCCCCGCCTCCCTCTTATCTGTGCCACCCCACTGGCAGTGGTATTGAGGTGTACCATGGAAGTATAGTGAGGTGTGCCCAGATAGAGTGGTGGCAATGATGCCTCTGAAGCCAAACCTTGGGTCAGATGTCACCCCAGTGAAGATTAGCCTTCCTGCCAATTTTACCCATCTCCACAATGGGGTCATTTGACTTCGACTTTAGAGCCCAAGTCTCCCCAAAGCCACAGATGAAATCTTGACCCTCAGCAGAGGACTTCAGGGCTCTAGTTTAGTGGTTCTGATGTGCCTATCAAGTCCCATTTGCCATAAATTTTACTATTCTACTTATTCAGCAAGTATTTATTGAGCTCTATGTACTATGCAATGTTCTGGGCACTGGATTTAATATCAGAGTTCTAGTTTTCTGATGCAAGTTCCTGGTCTTATTTCTGCAAGACTAAATTCTGCTTGCATATTCAACCCAATTCCAGGTGCTTAAGGATGTATTTTCTGTTTTCCCCTTTCACTTTGAGCGACAGTCCCAGACCCTCATGTCATACTTTTAGACCTCTACTGATACCACCAGCATGACTACATTGCCTTGTATTTCCATGTATTTCCAGGGTCCCCATTCCAAGCTTCCTCCAATCGCAGGAATACCACAGGGTACCCATTTCCAGGCTGCCCTCACATCTTATTATCTAGCTAGAGAGTTAGCACATAGTACACACTCAGTAAATATTATTTGTTCCTTATAGACCTCACACTAATAATCTCCATGAAAAGAGGAACTTGCCCTACTTGTACACAGATGTATCCCTATCACACAGATCTATGTTAACACGCAGTAGACATTGAAAAATATGCTCTTTTTTATGATACATGAATCACCAAAGATTCATTTCAGTCTTTGTTTATTTTAAGAAAAGGTGGAGATGCAATCCCTTGCCATTCAAAAAAAATACCAACCCCAAACCAGCAATTTGTGGCTGAGGTGCCTCTTTCTACTTAAGCACCCCTGAAAGACACTACTTTGTGTACCCCAAAAAGCTGAGGGTTTACCTATTCCAAATGAACTACAGAGCTAGGTACTGTCCCATCTTACTCGCAGGCAAAATAACCATGGAAATATGTTTTCCTTCCCAGCTGACCAGAGAAAGGAAGGGTGTGCATAGTATTGTGGACTATTTCAAGCAGAGCATTACTCTCCTATGTTTTTTCTCAATGCCAAATGCATATAAAAATGACAGATAGTAATTTCCCTTACCCAGAAACTACAGTTTCGAAATGTATCACATAGCAGAGCATTCTTCCTCCTCTCCTCTCTCCCTACCAACTGCCCAAAGTCTTTTGACAATAATAAGCCATGGAAAAGAAGATATTAGTTGGAGGCTTAAAAGAAAACAGTACTCATTTAATGATACATCATTTTGGTTATTTCAAAGTTATTTAAAGACAAGCTTGAATGCACAAACGTCTGGCCACAAACAACTTTCTTCTCTCAGAGAAGCCTCATCCCCAACTGTTTGAGTCAGGTCTGCACTGTTTCTCTAGAATAATATTTCTTAAAGTTAACAGTTTAAGGGCTTTAATTATATCTACAAAATGCTTTCACAAAATGCTTTCACAAAAGCATCTAAGCTAATGTTTTGTTGGTAATTAGGAATTATAGTCTATCCATTTGGCACATTTTTTAAAAAAGCATTGCAACCTGATATATTTCACTTGCTTGTTGTTGATTGCCTTTCTTCCCTCACTGGAAGGTAAACTCCATGAAGGAACTTGGGTTTTCTGAGTTTTGTTTATTGTTGCATAATAGTATCTTTAATCCATTGATTTACTTTCTGCATTTCAGTTACCCATGGTTTAACTGCAGAACAAAAAACTTTAAACAAAATTCCAAAAATAAGCCCTCAATTGCACATTGCTCTTAGCCATGTGATAAAATTTTGTGTCATCTCACTCCATTCCTACCCAGGACATGAATCATCCATTTATCCAGTGTATCCATGCTATATGCACTACCCTCTCATTAGTCACTCCATAGCCTTCTTGGTTATCAGAATGACTTTCACAGCACTTGTATTCAAGTAACTCTTATGTAGTGGGCTAATTCTACATCATTCACCTCACTTTATCTCATCATGTAGGTCTTAATCATTTCACATCATCTCAAGAAGAATAAAGGTTAACAAACTACAACAAGATATTTTGAAAGGGATAAACCAAATTCACATAACTTCTATTATAGTATATTAGTATGATTGTTCTATTTTATAATTGCTTATTATTGTTAATTTCTTACTGTGCCTAATTTATAAATTAAACTTTATCACAGGTATGTATATATGAGATATATGTGGTATACATAGGGTTCTGTATAATGTAAAGTTTCAGACATTAGTTGAGATTCTTAGAACATATCCCACAAAGATAAGGAGAGATACTGTGCTCTTAAGCAGCTACAACACTGTCTGGTGCATAGCAAGTAGTTACTAAATATAGACTTAATAAATTATTAAGTTAATAAATGATTCTCTTGCCTGGAGCCTGCCCTCTCCATGTCAATCTCCAGTATCCAGCACAATTTCCAGAACAGAGCAGGTAGTCATAATTGTTCTGATTAAGTTGCTGCTAAAAAACTAGCTGATGCACATTTCTTTCTTCCCTGTAAACTCCACAACTCAGCTGTGGCTGGTATTGTGAAGAGGGTGGGCATGGAATGCCAGAGGACACTTCTGTATACCTGATGTTACCAAGTTGAAAAGGAGAAGCTGTCAGCATCATCACATTCCTGATGGGAACCATGGAAATTGAAGATAGGAGGAGGTACAAATTCATTTGGTAACCATGCTTGGAGTGGGTTCAGGAATAACTCAATACAGCACTTTCTGAAAGAAGATGGGACAAGTCATAGTGTGCATGGTTCTAGGTGCTTCTACTTCTGGGTGATAGCCCTACTATAGAAAAGTCTGGACTATCAATTTCAATGACTCAGGCCAACAGAAAAAAATGTCCCTGAGTCACTAAGGATCAACCTCCATTTTCTGTGGCCCCTGAAGGAAATGGTCATCTAACGCCATTGGGCTGTTTCATTCATGCTGCTCCTGACCACGGTGGAGTATTTTTATTCACAGCTGGGATGATGATTATATGTATCATTCTTGTAACATGGAACATGTTTCCTTCTTTTTATGCTTAAAGAAGAAAAAAATTTTTCTACCAAATCTGTTATTACCAAGTGGTATTTTCTTCTTCTCAATACACACTGGACCTGCCAGTCTGCCAACTCAACAGATGCATATTCACACACACACACACGCACGCACACACTAATAGCAGTGGTAAAAAGTAAACAAGAATAGAGAAAATGCAGCAATAACCAAGAAATAGAATGTTTTTAGTGCATGTTCTGTTGTGTTCTGGACTAAAAGGAAAATACCCTCAAGAAATTGAAGCATTCATAGACATGAGGCCATGATTTCAGTGCCAAAAAAGGCAACCATGTATAAGACAAGATCAGTGGACTAGAGAAGCAATAAATGAAATACATGAGCATAACATCAGCCTATAAATTCCCTCTTTCTAAAACCTATGAAAGAACAACAGCCAGAGCCACAGAATTCTAGGAGGAGATATGGTTAGCATCTAATACAGAAGTCAGAAAATAAATGCTTGCTGAAGATGAAGTCACAAGTCATCTGATAGAACAGATAGAGAGAGCCTTAAAAAACATGTCTCCACTGGACTGGATGGTTTCTAAATGCAGAAATGGACATTTCTTAGCTTAGTATCATATGAGCTCCCCCATGTTAGACTATCCATAAAGGTCTAATTCTTTATCAGATTTCTCTGTTAACTGGTGTATGCAGCAGTCATATGGTCATAAGGATGTGCTTGTCCAACCCCTCCATCAAAACAAACATGACCATCCTATATTATACTTCAAAGTTGAGATAACACTTCAATGAGGCATCAAACTGCTTAAGAAGTGCTTAGATTTTACCCTTAGAGATTTAGCAACAGAATTCTACTTATGCTGAATTTTGAGGCTCAAGTGTCAGTAAAGGTTGCTCTCTTGACATGTTCTAGGACCAGAAGAGTTCTTAAAAGTTTCTGAATTAATTTAAGTATGAATTAAAAATAAACACTCATCTGAAAAATCATCATTGTGAGATGGTAGTGATGCTAATTATTTTTAAAACTCACTTATGTTGGACTTAGTCATGCTTTCATGGATTGCATGGATTTAAGTGTTTCTAACTTATGAATGTCTATGTGTCAAAACAGACTTTGCAAATCTGAAGAGACTTGAATATTTGTGAAGATTTTATTTACCTCTACGTTGTTGCTAAAATGATTTAAGAAGCGTATAAAGACGCATAAGTGAAGTAAGATAAATACATTTAAAATAATTTAAAGAAACAGTATAAAGGGAAGATAAGGTTAGGCAAATAAGATGGAGCCAGGAATGAAGCAAATACCTAAAAACTGAATCTCTGGATACTTGATGACATATGAGAATAAGAAAGCTCTACAGCCTCCCCAACGCTTTACCAGATTCTATCTTCCCATCAATTCTCTGTTCCATAATAGATGGCTTATTAGCCACCTCTGAGTTCACCAGTTTTCTGATTAATTTTTCTAAGGAAAGGGATAGAAATCAAATGGTAGTTGAGTGTGGAAGGTGAGGGGTTTCAAACCTCTTCCCTTATTTGGATTCTTCCCACTATGTAGACTACCTTCTTCTAAAGATTAATAGATGGGTTGGATCAACAAGACAGAAAAATGAGCAATCCAGCTACAGATAAGGAAAAGCTGGCTATACAATTACTTGAAAGTTTACCAAGGGTTAAATAATAAAATATTTGTTTCTTTTCCCTCTTAAGTTCAGACCACACAAGGGATGGATACAGGAATCGGAAAGAAGGAAACTAAAATATTAGCATTATTACTTGGGTAGCTGAATTTGAGAATGTGATTTTTTTTTTAAATTAAGAGACAAGGTCTTGCTTAGTTGAGAATGCATCTTGACCTACATAGTTCCTTACTGAGTCTCCCATAAACAAAATCTACACTCTGAAGCACAAGTCTCCCAACTGCAAAGGCAGAGGACACCAGCGTAAGCTCCAAATGCCTGAGCAAAACGGAGCACTCCTGAGAAGCAGTGGCTCCAACTAGAGAGGACCAAGAACAGGCTGAGCCATGTGTGGTTAGAGATTGGTCATCTCACTAATCTGATGAGTCTCTCCTCCCATGGGGCAGACAGGAGGGGCTTTATGACTGAGGGAAAGAGGACAAGGCCCACAGTTCTATCTTCCATACTTCCCCATCCTCCATGGGATGGTGCAGAAGTATTCTCCCCAAAGAAACACCAAATAGTACTACCATACTCAGTTGCATCAGAAAAATAACATCCTGATGTATCTGAGACAGGCAGCAAACAAAACTGTACAATATTTTCTTTGTTTCTTAAGTCTACATCCAAAGCCCAAAGAAACAGCTACAGAGGGCAGTACTACCCATTTCTTCTATCCCAAGAGTCTAAGAGTCATGAAATGGGAAAGTAGCATATTAACATGTGGCATCTGTCAAAGTCTCTCTTCCTGGTATAGTAGTGCAGGCTGACTTGGATCGTGACTGCCTTGGGTCATCCCTCAACCTAAAACCCTTCAATGCTCTTCCATGTGTTCAGGTTAAAGTTCCTGAACTTTAACATACAAGACTCATTCTGTGGTCCACTACCTACCTTTTCTCTTAGCTCACCTCTCCTCCTCACTTTCTCATTCATTCAATTTCTCTGAAACACTACCATAGACATATGTCACGTTTTTCTATCTGAAACAGTCTCTTTCTCCTCCTTCTCCTCTTTAATTTTAACCCATCCTTCAAGTGTTCATTTCATGCAGGAAGCATCTTCACACACTTAGAAACCCCATGCCCATGGGGCACCCCTATGCCACCCCCTGTATCACATTAATTATCAGTTTATTTGTCAATGTTTCCTTCTGGAAATGCTTCATAAAGTCAAGAACCATGTCCTTCATTAACTCATTTATTCCCAATATAAAGCATAGTGTTTTGTCATGTCAAGACTGCTGAATAAATACTTAGAGATTATATAGTGAAGGAAAGAGAAGGTCCCAGTTATGGTTTGGATATGAGATGTCCCCCAAAAGCTCACGTGTGAGAAAATGCAAGAAGGTATAGAGGAGAAATTACTGCGTTATGAGAGCTATAATCTAATCAGTGAATAGGTCCCCTGATGGGATTAGGTGATGATTGAAGGAGGGTAGGGTATGGCCGGAGGAAGTAGGTCATCTGGGGCCTGCCTTTAGGGTATATATTTTGTATCTGGAGGGTGGCGATCTCTTTCTCTCTCAGCTTTCTGATCACTATGTGAGCTGCTTCCCTCCACCACACTCTTCCACCATAATGTTCTGCCTCACCTCTAGCCCCCAAAAATGTAGTGGGCTGTCTATGGACTGGGACCTCTGAAACCGTGAGTCCTTAAATAAACTTTCCTCCTCTACAATTGTTCTACTTAGATCTTTTAGTCACAGAAATGAAAAAGCTGACTAAAACGGTTCCCCAAGTACAGGACTCAAATCCTCATCCCAGCCTCCTTTCCCCTCTGTTAATTAAGGGACTTCAATTCAAAGCAACAAAAAATACATATTCCAAGATGCTGCTTGCTAATCAAGTGTTTTTTTTTATCGTTGTTATGGTTGTTGTTTTGTTTTGTTTTGTTTTTGGTACAGGGAGAAGTCTCCAAGGATAGAGAACTTTAGAAATCAGCAAGGTCTTCTTTTCTTCCAGTTGAGGAAGATTTCAGCTCTCTTCTCCCCAAAGTATGCCCTCCCAAGTGACTTATTAGCTCAAATAGAACCCAGTAGCCAACAGGCCGGCCTTTGTTCCACCTCACAGCCACTGCTCTGTTTTCCCCCTCGCTAGCCTTGCTCTCACCAGGCTGATGCAGGCCTCCTCCATGGATGGCTTTGATTGAGGGGTAGGTGGAACTTTCTGTCAAAGCTTATACTCTGAAAATATTTAAAATCTAAAACTGCTGCTGCCCTCTGAGATATGACCTTGGTCCAAGCCCTTTCTACTCACTCCCTCTCCCACATTTGCCAGGGTGGTTCTCTGGGGCTGAGGGTGGGGAAGGCTTCCCGATGTTTCCCCAGGCATTACCTGCAATCTCAAATCAACGCTCTGTCTCTGTAGTAGGACTATTCCAGTGGATCTCTAGATTGGGTTTCAGGAGATCTGAATGGAGATCTATGGAGTTTGCAAAATTCTGTGCAAGCGTGCCTTTGTCTAAGAAAGGATATCTGGCTTTTACTAGAGTCTCAGAGTAGCCCACATCCTCAGGGTCCTGTAGGTTTAACTGGATGGTCATTTCGCAGCACCTTTCAACTGATCCCAATCGCCATTTCTCTTTTCTAAAAATTTTTTTCACTGAGATCATCCCTGCAGGCTTGAGGAATCTTGCCTCATACACATAGTTCTTGTATAAACTCAGCTTGGGGTCTTCCCTTAAGAGAAGCCAGAAAGGGAGATGAGGGGCTGGAAAAGTCTTCAATGTACCCTTGGGTGCAGCAAGATGGTATGGAAAGAGAGCCCACTAATAACAGTTTAGGGCTCTGCCTCTAAACATGTGTGTGAGCACATGCAAGTTACTTGTACTTTATATTCTCCATTTCCTATCTATTGAGAAAGAAAAGAAAAAAGAAGGAACTAGATAAACCCTAAAGTCTCTGAGTTCTAAAACATCTGTAATCACCTGCAGTCCAACCATATGCGCAGGCAAGATATTGAGGGCATTTAGTTGCACAGAATCAGCTGTGTTAGCATATGCCATTGGAGTCCATGTTTATGGGTGCATGAGCATGTAGTATGTCTAACAAAGCCACACTAAGCTATGTCCTGTGGGTTCTTTGTGTTTTTGTTTGGTTTGGGGGGGAGTACTAGGGATTGAACTCAAGGGCACTGAACCACTGAGCCACATACCCAGCCCCATTTTATATTTTATTTAGACACAGGGTCTCACTGAGTTGCTTAATGCCTCGCTTTTTGCTGAGGCTGGCTTTGAACTCACGATCCTCCTGTCTCAGCCTCCTGAGCCGCTGGCATTACAGGCATGTGCCACTGCAGCTGGCCTGTGTTTTCTTTTTGTCACATAATTTTCACCCATGTTTTAGATGTCAGCAATCGCAGTAAGATCTCAGAAGAATAATAGAACAAGTGAGTCAGTTCTGTTTTTAAGTCTCACTGAAATCCTTAGCACAGAACACATATTGAATAGATTTATAAAGAAGGCTTGACAACATAGAGCCTATTTTTCTTGCTCTAGATTTAATGAACTGGGGAGGGAGGAAAGAGGTGGTGCTAGGACATCAGTGTGTCTCTAGGCAAAAGGGCCTGATCTCCCCACCCTCCCCAAAGCAACAAGGTTTTAAAACCCACATGCAGAGAGGACCTGTGTTCATTTCTTAATAGATCCTAGGAGAGTGAACATGGTTCTAGGGGTCCCTGTCCCTGCCAGAAGGGTATATTAACAGCAGGAGCAAGGGGAATCTAGGCAAAGAGGAGCAAAAAAGTCCCCCAAACTTGCAATGGCCAAGAGCTGCACAGGAAGTGTCTCTTTATCAGATTAGTATTCCCTGGAATCCCTATGCTGACAGAAAAGTGGGATTCTACCCCCTTTTTAGTCAGCTTTTTTCACTGCCATGACTAAAATGATTTGACCAGAACAATTGTAGAGGAGGAAAGATTTATTAAAGGTCTCAATCCATAGAAGACCAGTTCCATTTCTCAGGGCTTGAGGTGAGGCAGGACATCATGGTGGAAGAGTGTGGCAGAGGGAAGCAGCTCACATGGTGATCAGAAAGAGAGGGAGAGAGTCTCCACTTGTCAGATACAAATATATGCCCCAAAGCCACACCCCAATTCCCTCCTCCTCCCACCACAACCTATCACTGCAGTTACCATTCGGTAAATCTCTATCAGGGGATCAATTCACTGATTGGGTTAAGACTCTTAGGACCCATTCATTTCTCCTCTGAACCTTCATGTATTGTCTCACACATGAGTTTTTGGGGGACACCTCACATTTAAACTATAACAACAGCTAAGTTGTGGTTGTTCAGTAGCCTTGGAATTCCTATTTTAATGCCCATATAAGGTACATTGAGAGAGAAGATATTGCCAAAATCCTTTCCGTGCTCTTCATGTTTGGAAATTCAAGATCCATCTTCTTGATGTTAGAAGTTATATTTAATTAATAACACAAGTAGCAATGGTTAGTTTTGTATATATCAACTTTTCTGCACTAAAATAACAATTTCTTCAAAAAACACAGGATGAAGCTAGGCGCGGTGGCTCACGCTTGTAATCCCAGCACTTAGGGAGGCTGAGACAGGAGAATCACGAGTTCAAAGCCAGCCTCAGCAACGGCGAGGCGCTAAGCAACTCAGTGAGACTCTGTCTCTACATAAAACACAAAATAGTGCTGGGGATGTGGCTCAGTGGTCGAGAGCCCCTGAGTTCAATCCCCAGTATCAAAAAAAAAAAAAAAAAAAACACAGGATGAGATTTTTTTGTACATAAATCAAGATGTCAATAATATGCAAACACCATAGTAACACCCTAGCAGTCAGAACACAGTTCCTTTGCCGTGAAAACATGTCTGAACTTGATAGAAACGTACTAGCTGTGATGCCAAACACGTCTCTGAGCTCTCAGAAATGACAGGGCAAGCCCTGAGCTTGGATTTATCTACATAGTGAGACAATACGCCACTTTGTACAGTTCTGCCTGTGGCCACAGACCACAGCAGCTCCCACGAGGCCTTTCCTTCAGGGCATCACAAGGAAAACAAGCTACAGTGTTCAAACTACATGGCCACTCATTATTCTAACACCAGGAAAAGAAATATTAATCCAGCAAAGTCACGTTTTGAAAAGACCCAAAGTACAAACCCCAGGATTTCACACGTGGGAAAGGAAATAGTATATTTGCAGACCCACATTATACCCCCTAAAGAGAAATTTTAAAAATATGGGTCCAGGACTCAACAGATTATGATCCTAGAATGCAACATTGGCCTCTTTCACCACCTCCAACATTTGCTTGCAAAGGGAGAAACACAGGAGAAAACCATCTCTCTGCTGCCACAGTGCACCATTTATATCTTAGCAGCATCCCTGACTTGGGAATGAAAAACGCATTTTTCGACTCTATAGTTCTGATGTTTTAGGGGAACAAATTGAAGCATACAAACGATCATCATTGCTCTTACTCTTTCCCCTCATTTCTTTCTCTAGAAATTTGACTTTTCTGGCTAAATATCATGTAGTAAATTCAGCTATTTGGGAATTTAAAAGTTAAATCAATCTCCTTCTCATATTTATTTCCATCCACTTTTTCCACCAAAAAGTGACCAGTTTATCTCTGTCAAGATAATTAACAAAACATATCAATGGGAATCAAGTAATGACTGTTTTTTAAAGCACTTCCAAAAATATGAATTGGCTATTACCATGTCCCAGAAAAGGGCAGCTTTTCTTTCCAGCAGATTACTTTCAACTTTGGAGGAAAGGGAAGACATGAGACCCCAGGCAGGCATCCTCACCAAGATTCAGAAGAGAGGCCTCCTCTGGGGAGCAGCTGGAGGCTGGCAGAGGCCTGGTCTCAGCACTCTGGGATGGTGATTCTGCTAACAAGCGCCAACATCTTAGGAATAGCTTCAGAAGGGCTGGAACAGGACTTTGGGTTGGCAATTCCCTGTACCCAAATGAAGGAGTACATGCCTCCCATCCTGGATCTCAGAGAGTCTAGCATAAGTTTGAAGAACAGGGTACCACCTCTCCTGGTTAACATGCAGCAAAAGCATTTTCTCTCCAAGTCCTGGGACTGGGATCTGGATAGTTTCTTTTGTAAAATGCACTTGTTATTTTCATACCAAACTGGGGATTTAGATGCATCATGAGATCTTGGTGTTTATGGTCACCTGAATGAAAACTGTTTTATAACAAAAATAAATCCTAAATCTGCCATTTTAAAGTAATCATCTTCTCTGTACTCCAATATTATTTTATACTATTTTAAATTCTGGAAATATTTGATCATGTTCCCCTAGGATGGCTCATGTGAAAGTGTTTGTGAGCTGTTCTTGTCCTCAAATCTACAATAAGCACTCCCCTGTGTTGAATAGGTTTTCCAAGGTTTCTTAAAACCAGTTAGAAGTCACTTCTACCAACTACATCAAGAGTTGGATGACTTCTCGCTGCCTTCATCAATGCTGCCCCAAGTCAAGCCTCCCTCATCTGGCATCCTCCTTGATTTCCAGCCATGCTTTTCTTTCTTGACACAGCTGCTGGAAAAATTTCTTTAAAACGTTGCTAGGATTATTTCTTCTGCACTCCCTGAGCCCCTCATTCCTAGTCTGTCCTCATTTACAATGAGGCTCAGCATCTTCACTGTGGCCTGCATGGGAACTCAACCAGTCGTTGCTCAGGTTCCTGTGCTCAGAAGAGTCCTATGCATGGGCTTCATGTTCTGCGGTGGAAGTCCTGAAAGTCTTAATAATTAAAACAATCATTCTTGAAGTACCTCTTTGAATTTGAGCTTTGTAAATAAGTCCAGAGGGATAATAAGGCATGTGTTTGGGACTTAGAGCCTCAGCTCACAGGCAATCCTTCCTCCCACCAAGTCCCTACCTGCCCTGGATGGGTTTTAGCTGCCTTCTTCCTACTGCCTGACACATGACAGTTGACATCTCGCATCTGGGGAGGACCTGCACTGGGCTGGTATCCACAGCACTTTAAGAGGCAATTGGGTGAGGGGAGCTGGCAAGCCTCCCACTCCTCCAGTCCAGATACTGAGCATGTCCCAACACAGCAGTTCCAATCCCTTAGGCACCACTTATCCACCGTAGGGTGGGGAGATTGATCTCAAGCCACGGTAGAGCAGCTTGGTGCCCAGTGGCCAGCAGGAGGAAGAATCCTGCTGCTAGTGGGCTTTACACACTCTGAGTAGCAAAACAGGACCTCCAGCTGCCCATGAGAATCTACACTCACCCAAGGGAGTGTGCTCACCCAAAGAAGTGGGCCATAAACATAAATAAAATCAGCGAGATACCCTACAAAGAAAGGTTTATATTTTAGTGCTTTTAAAGTCATTTTTATTTTTATTGTTTTTCAAACAAGGGACCCCCATATTTCATTTTGCACTGGAATGCCTAATTTATTAAGTGTTGTGTGCATGCCTGTCTCTCCAACTTCAGCTCCTCCACTGACTCCCCAGCTCTCCTTTCAGCCAGCGTGGAGTCTATGGCGGTCAGAACACACCAGGCTCAATCAGGTCACTTGGCCTCTACCTCGCAGTTTCCCCAGCCAGCAACACTATCTCCACAGATCACATCCTCATTTTTATTTTGTTCATCCCATATGTTACCCCCAGATCCACTCTGCTTGTACATTCTGCGAGGATGTTCCCATACTTATCACTCATTGTCTCCTTACCCATCCATGCTTCTCTTCAGGACCTAAAGCTACCAACATACATCATTTAGGGAATCTTCTTTTGCACTGTCTTTGTCACTAGAATGCATGTTCCATAAAGTCAAGGAACTTTTTGTGTGTTCATCTTTTTATCCTCAGTAGCTAGAATAGAGTTAAGTACATATGGGCTCTCAATAAATAGGTATTGAATGAATGAATGAACTAGCCTACATTCTGAATTTCTCTTGCTTATGGTTTTGCATTAAAGGAGGGAAAGTGCCATTTCCTAAGGAAAAATGTTCCCCCAGTGGAGATCTGTTTTCCACTCTGTTACCAGTCATAAAAACATTTGTTAGAAACCTATCACGTATTTTTATTTGTTGTGCCTGTTTCATGTGAGGTACACATTCCAAGAGAAATATTCCTTATTAATACCACCCTCAATTTCCATTTTTCAAAATTGTTTAGAATGTTCAACTGGTTTTCTGAAGCTTCCTTCTTTCACTCAACTGTGAATGAAGATCATTCTAGGCTCTATATACGGTTATTACAACATTTAAGAATAGAGCAAAAGGTGACACTATCCAAACTGGCGTGTGGACTTTCATGCTTCAATCATAACAACTTTCTTTTAATGTATCATTCACAAAACCCTGCTCTTGTGACAGCTCAAAATGATCACAAAAATGCTACACATGTCCTTGCATCTATTCCGGTTCCAAGTGGATGCCCAGTGGCCTCACAGCCTGTAGCATCCTTCAGGACTCTTCATCACCCTCACTCCCCACCCATGAAATGAGCGCAAGCTGGGGGCCAAGCTTCCTCTGAGTGCCTCCTCTACATTCCATGCCTTCCTGGTTCTCCCCATTCCCTTAGCCATCGCTCATGCAGGCACAGCTTGGTGCTGAGATGAACTGAATAAATGACACACCAGCAGCCTATGTGACTACTCTTCCAGACCTCAGTGGTTCTTTTGAAGGCCATATGACCCTTCCCTCACCCCAGTGGCACCACATGAGCCAGTAGCCCCAAGCTTGGAAACATTGGTTCCACTGATGATTCCCTGTTTACTGTTTCCCAGCCAAATCCTCAAGCCCTGTGAACTTGTTTTCATACAAGTCAATTGAATCCAATTTAGCAGGAAACATTTCATGACGTAGAGGAGATCTCCAAGTCTGTGTTGCTGTCTGCCAGGGCTGGGCTAATTCTTTCTAAATTAGGTCACTTAAGTTCCTTGCAATTAGTCAAAGTCAAAATAAGTAAGGAGAGATAAAGCCTTTGAATATGAATAACTAAGATTCAACAGGATAGTATAAAGACTTGTTCAAGGAGTGTACTTCTCAAAGAAGTATCTGCTTTAAGAGGGTTGAAGTATGTCATGCTTCTCGTTAAAAATAGGGGGCTAGTGTTGACTCTAACATTTCTGTCAGCATTTGAGAATTTACAATGTGTTTTTAGCATCCCATATAGGATATGTGGCATTGGCACAATTCCATGCAGGAGAACAACTCCATAAAGGAAAAAAAGAAAGCAGACCTAACAATAAGCAGAATTGAATTTAGCTTTGTTCTTGAGTTTATTGGATTTTGTTTTCCAGGGCAGAGAGCTGCATGTCATACTTTTTTTGTTATGATGCCCAGGCCCCAAGTTTAATCTGGTGGTTAAGAATAAAGTGGCCAAGAGTATGCCTTTGAACCCTTCTTGAAACCTCGGGCAATTACAGAAGCTGGCTTGAAAGTCCACAGTTGTGTGTTACACATACTGACAGTTCCTTTCCTTGACTTTTGTGTTCTAACAACATTCTTGCCTCCTCCCCAGTTATGATAATCCACCTTAAAAATGCATAGTTCATCTAGTTAATCACATTTCACATCAAAATAAGGCATTTAACTGACATAAACTTTCTTTACTAACTTTATCCTGTGGGATGTACGTATACTTTGTTTTCAGAAATGTGCATTTGAATTGGGGCTGAAGCAAGAGACCAAGGGGGAGGGATGGCAGGGTCAGCAGCAGCATGCTTTATGCGTCATGAGCCTGGATATACCTGCTATGAATTCCCTCTGGTCGTCAGCCATAGATATATCCACTGTTTACAAATTGTATTTTCCTCAGATGTGTGTTTTGACATATTTTCTGTCTTAGCATGAGTCACTGGGTTTGAATTATTCCTATATCCTTTTTACCTTCTTTAATTGCCAAGGTGAATCACATGGAACAGTTCATGGATCAACACAATTGTATGGGTTAAGGCCAGGTACTCAGTGGCAAAACTAAAAACTAGAACTAGAAAACTTGTTTTTACTGCCTCTTTCATGGGTCATTTGAAATAAAGAAAAAAAAAGTCAAGCAAGAAGCATTAAGACTAAACTCAACAAAGCATTAGTGAGAGAAACCTTGTAAGATGTTCTGCACAGACTCAATTAGAACAAGTTCGTGTCCCCAATCAACCCATTCCACAAAACAGTGCATTCCATTACTACCATTTTACCAAACATGAGATTCATCTTTCTCCACCTAGTATTTTTTTAAGGGTCACATTGCTTTCATGTTGACATGAATTAAAAAAAGCTTAGATCTCTTCTACCTCAATAATTTCAACACTTTTTGTATTTCTACTTTTGCTAGGATGAAACATTTTATTGCCACCAGTTATTCCCTGGAATCTCTGTATCCAAAGTGAAGAAGTGATGGAGATCCAAATAACCAAACCACTAAAACCCTAGATGACAGCTCAAAAAATTGGCAGTAACTCATTTTCAGTAATGATTACCATTTTGTTCCTTGAATCATACCATGGGTCCACCACTTTAGAGTGACCTGTCCATCCTCCAAAACAGTTTCCAATGTAAAACTGATCTTGACCCTGCCAGATGGGAAGGCTTATGCCTTTTTTCCTCTTAAAGAGAAAATTTTGAGATTAGATGCTATTGGAAGAAGATGATTACTGTTCTTCCAAAATGTGCAGATCACAGTGTATATTTCTCTAGAAGTGTTTGTACCAGTCCATGGCTTCAACCCAGAATGCTTCCTGCAGGCCAAAAAGAACAATTTGGAAAGTTACTTAGGACTTCAAAGACATATGCTCAACTTTGCATTGCATTCTCAACTTGACCTGTGGTCATTTTTGAAATCTGGCCTATTCTTTTAAAATCTACTCTAGGGACCAAGATGAAAGGACTAAACAGATTTGGATAAAACACTTAAAGAATGTGGAGTTTTCCTGGTGAGGAGATCTATGTTCAAGGCTACAAGGAGTTGTGACAAGGATGATAATCACAGGTTGTATATTTTATCTGAGCACCAGACAAAAGAAATGAATTAACTTTTAGCTGAAAACAGGCTAGAAATAAGTAAGAATTTTCAACTTTTAAGTTGTTGGGTTTTTTGTGGTGTGAAAGGTGACTATCTCCAATATTGAAAAGTGAAGAAGGGATATCTATATTTCTTTTCTGTTCAGCTGGATCTCAATTTAGGAAGACGAATTAAAGAATTTGGCGGGGGGTGGGGGGGGCTTCTCCTTTTCCAACCTTAAGGAATTTTCAATCTACTACTACTTCAAGGAGTTTCAGGAGAAAGTAAAATCTCATCTGGATCTTGAGCTGAGACAGGTAGCTTCATATGCCCCTCGCCTAGCTCCCTGAGTAACCCTAATAACAGAAATGTTTCTTTAATTGTTTCATTGTCAGGGCAGATAGGCTCCCATCCTGAGTCTGAGAGACAGCCTGGAGAAATATCAGTTTCCATTCTCTTTCACTATGACTATGAATAGACTGTAAAATAAACTCAAGTTTGTTCTGGAAATCCAGGAATACAAGGTACTTTACTCTCACATTGCACCCTCCAGTTTCCATCACACCACAGTTGAGTGGTGAAAGGTCAATACACAGCTGTTTTTAGGACTAAAAGATACGGAGCCTTTTGAAATTGCAGACTACTTATTGTTGTCCCACAGTAATTGTGGGAAGAGTGTTGGAAGGTCTTCTGAGAAATCCAGTGTAGTAATAATGTATAGAGAAAGTCACAATTTGAATAAAGGAAACCCAAAAGGGCTCCAGGAAGTAAAGAAATGATGGAAATTCCTCCTCCCTTGTGGCAGGGGCTACAAATAGCCAGGTTTATGGTGCTCACAGTCAAGATATCATGCTTCGAACAATCATTCCACACCTTTGCTACATTCAATAGATAGTGATAAATGTTCTACATACTACTCTAGGTTCTGCAGATAAAGTAATGAATTATCATCAACATTTCCATTTACTATACAAGTTTCTAGTAATATGTCAATAATCTCAGTCCTCAGAAATGTCCAAAAAAGAGCAAGTCATATGAAAGGATTCTCGAGGTCAAGATACTTTCTTTTTGCTTCAAAATGTATATGTGTGTATAAAGATTGCTTCTGGCATGTCCGTTTTAGTAGGATTTTGTATTCTTAAGCTGTTTAGATGAGGTGTTAATGATCCATAACAACTGTACAGGGCTGTATATTGTCCAAAGCAATTTCAATGCATTATCTCATCTCATCCTTCAATGGTAAGTAGAAGTTTTTATTCCCTTTTCACATATGTAATTGAGGCTCAGGGATGTCCTCAGTCCCCAGACCTAAGCAGAACTAGCTGCCAAAACCTGTCCTCTGGCTCACATCCCACCTCCTTTCCACTATATCACATTTTAAGTTTTAATAAGAAAGAAAATCCTTATCTCTGCATAGGATAAAAGTCAGTTTCACAGCCACACACCAGATATCTAACCAGGTCAAAGGACCCATCAGAACATGTTATTAGCTAAGGGTAGATGTATGCCAGGGATAGAATGGGAGCAACTTTGTGCTCAGATTGGGCCAAACACCCCCAAACTCTACTGCAAACTGCCAACAACATCATCATGGCATATAGATGATTTTCATACACTGAGAAAAACAGACCATAGACAAACTCAAAGTAAATTGTCTTGAAATTGTTGTTTTACTGGTTTTTTGGGGTTTTTTTTAGTTGCTTTATTCAGCAGCCACAGGAAAAGGGTCCTCGTCTCCCACAGCAGTCCTCAACATTTCAACTGAAAAGAGAAGCTTTTACGTTGTTTTATAAAATAATGTCATATCTAAGGCTTAAAGCCGTATCTTGAGCTCTAGAAGAGAAAAGGAGCAGAGCCTCCTGAACCAGTGGTCAAGCCACAACTCTCTCATCCCTCCAGTTAAGCAGAAAAGGAGTTAACATTGGAGACACCCGGTTTCCTTTCGGAATGTCCCCTCTGGGTTTGGGGAAATCGATGTCATCACCTTCCCACCATTCAATAGCCACAGTTATTAGCCTCTTCCAAAGACACTCAGAGTTAGGTCTAGGTCACATGAGGCCAAACAATGGAATTCCTGCTCCCAAGGACAGAGGAAAACTCTAATTTCATTTCACAATCAGCATGCACACAATTTCCGCCTGAAATATTTGTCATCCAAAGCACTGCCTCAACTTGAGTGCTATGGTATAAACATCTATCTTGATATTCTGTGGCCTCCAAGGGGACTAGACTATGACCTTGTTTGTCTTCCCTGTTCAGCAAAGACTTTTTGTTCTGAGAATCTCAAGCTTCCAGACTGAGGGCAAATCCTGAGAAAAGCCCCTCTTGCTTGTGGGAACATGATGATACAAGACAAGTGCATCTATGAAGTTGGAACCTGAAACTGAGCACTTCGCAGCTGAGATCCGTGAATTTCCAGATCTAGACCCATTAGGAGAGGCTTAGAGAGGCTCAGCAAGAGAAAAATGTGGCTCCTGGAAACAACTGGCAAGATTTCCCAATAGAGAAGTATTTTCAAATGCCCTGAAAGGAGAGTAAAAGAAAACAAAGGAGAAGAAAAGAAAGAAAGCATCCATCACTGGAGCAAGGAAACTGCCCATGGCTGATTATGACATAAAAATCCCCTCCTTCCCTCACACCTCTAACCCCTGCCCTTGGCTATTGTGTCATGCTGGGAATATACAATTTCACTGCCAGAGCAAATCCTACTGTGCAAGTTGTTTTCACTCATTCGATTGACACTTGGATTCTTGATATCTCAACATGATCACCTCTCCTGAGTCTGTCCTTTTTCTATATATCCATATTGTCCATTATAGCTGACAAACTCCAGTACATCAGAGATGGTTTAGCATATTAATAAACAGATATTCCGCCCTTCCTTGCAATCTAAATCCCCCTTTCTCATGTAAGCCAAGGTTAGAAATTATTAGAAGCTATATACTTTTTGAATTTCATCAATCTCTTACTGATGCAGAAAGGAAATGGCCCCCTTCTGCTACAAGCGAAAAATTCTTCCACTGGCCCAACTCTTTCTCTGTAATTAGCCCACAATGCTTTCAATCTTTGGTATTGGTAACAAATAAGCTATTTCAAAGAGGAAGAATTTAAGAAGATACTGTGGAAAATGAGCATGGAAGCATGTGGCTATTGGTGGAGACATTTACGTTCATGCACTACACAGAACAGGTATCATTTCATTTTCATCAGTTGAGAGTAGGTAAAGAACCAAGAAACAGTCACAGCACCTGCCTCTGAATTGTAGCCCTTTTGAGAAAAAGAAATTGCATCATAATAAGAGACTCAGCTATCCCACCAGTATAATCAAAGTTGTTCTTAACACACCACAAATGCAAACCCTCTGACTTCCACATACCATTCTGCATCCTCCCTCTCAGCAATCCTGTCTCTCCAGAATGGCATGTAAGCCTACTGTACCATAAACAGAGTGCAAACAGTACTGTGATGGTGCATCTAATTTCCTAGCCTGAGTTCAGGGTATCCAAAATCATCTAATGTTTGCAAGAGACATCAGGGAGCAGCAAACTCCACCAGAGAAGGAGGGTAGAGGGAGAACATCTTCTGAAAGCCTCTCATGCTGCAAGCAGGCACCTGGAATACATCCCAATAAGAGCACCCACAATGAATTAGAGCTACTCCAGTATAAATCAGATCATCACTCAGAAAGTAGAATGGATGCAGGGTAGCCAAAACAATGGTTAATGTTCTCAAGAAGCTCCAACAGTGCATCTGAGGAAGAGAGAAAAGCTTCTGAAGTGCTATGAGCATTAAACAGTTTTTGAGAGCCTACTGTGTGCAAGCAGGCTGATGCTGTGAGAGATAGAAGGCAGTAAGAAGCATTGACTTGGGACTTTAAGAGGCTGACACAGAGCACAGGATCCAGACATCAAAAAGATAAATGACAATACCAAGTCACATCTATTTTATGTGAGATAAATGGTGCACGATAATGTCTATGAGATTCAGAGAACAGAGAGACACTAAATCTAAAATAATTAGGAAAGCCATCCTAAGCATAGTGAAATTCCAATAGTATGTCAAATGTGGGCCAGCAACAGGAAGGAATAACACTTTAGGCAGGGACAAGAGTCTAATCAGAGTCATAGAGATGAAATTTATAAGATGCATTTAGGAATCCATTCACAATCAGTGGTCTGGGGAAAAGGGTTCACATAAAAAAATATTCCTTGACAAACAGTCAATGATAAAAAATGTACCCAGATGAGCAACTTTCCCCATCATTTTTCTCTTTGGCTGATCTCAACCACTCAACAGTTCCATTTCAAGACTTTGGGGAGGAAAGTGAGGAAGGTGCTTCATTTGCAGGACTGAGGGGTTGGGCTCAAATGTGTCAGTGGTAGTGAGAGAAGAAAGAAAACAGATCTGAGAGAGACTGGCATTGTGCTCCAAGTTCCTGACTCCCTTCCTGGACCAGAGCCACTTGGGTTGGGCCAAACTCAGCCAGCTCGTTATCAGGCCGCCAAAATGCCCTGGACTGTCCCAACTACCCCATTATACTCCCTTTGCTCCCTCCTTCCCACCCATCAGTAACACTGTCTCTCACCAAGCTGCAGAGCCAAGCCCCAGGAAGAGGAGTGGATCCAGGACAGGGAAGGAAGCCTGGATCCTCCTGACTCCTGGCTCCTCAATGGCAGGAGTCTTCTGCATAGCAGCTGGTTCAACACCAGAATCAGGAATAGTGGGGCCACTTCTCCACCCCTGAGCTTGTTCATATTCCAGGTGTCCACTTCCCTAACTGGTACTACAGGTGCTGTAAAGAGACAGCTATTGAGGATAGTGTTTTGTTTTTTTTTTTATGGCATGACTTTTTTTTAATGTGAAATATCCGGAATAAGTAAATCCAAAGAGAGAGAAAGCACATTAATAGTTACTGGAGGTGGGGGTGACCAGGAAGGGGGCAAAATCACTTGGGGATACAAGGTACTATTCTGGGAACATGAAAACCTTTTGAAACGTAAGAGAATTCGTGATTGCACTGCATTGTGAATGCACTAAATACTATAAAATTGTACACCTTAAAATTCATGACTGAGATCTTAATTAGAATAAGATATGTTCCATGCTTGTATAAAATATGTTAAAATAGATTCTACTGTCATTTATAATTAAAAAGAACCAATAAAAAATAAAAATAAAAATGCCTTTCTGTTATGGCAGACAAAAAATCAATGATTCTATGTTATGTGAATTGCACCTGATATAAAAAAAATCACATGAATTCTACAAGTTGTAACTTTGACTTCTTTTACAACTTGAAAGGTTACATTATATTTTCCAGGAAAAGGAAAGAAAGAAAGGCTTGAGTCTTTAATTGTAATTTCAATGACTGTAAACTTTGCAATCATGTTCAACTTTGTTTTACATTTTGTGTCACATGGGTGTTTTAACAACATTTCATAATGGTTGTTCTCAAGATTTTGAAGAGATGATCATTAGAATGTATTGACCAGATTTATATGTAGCCATTTCAAGCATATATATAAAGAACATTATGTTCATAAAAGCAATTTCAAATTTCTCCTTAAAACCTTTGAGAAGATTTTTTTGTTAAGATTTTCAAATTCAACATTTAATATATTCTCTTATCATAATTACAGTTTTCAAATGTTTATTTTTAACCCAATTCTGTATAGGAATAACTTCTAATTACTTCCAAATCCATATACTCTCTAAATACTATTGTTTTTTATGTGTACCATGATGTGGAAAACATTAGGAAGCTAAGAGTTATCTGAGCATCAAAATTAATCAAATATTGACCTTTCCATTGTTAAATCTTGTCTTTCCAAAGGAGACCAAAATTTGTTCAAGCCATTAGAGAAATGCAAATCAAAACTACCCTCAGATTTCATCTTATACCAGTCAGAATGGCAGCTATCCCAAATACCAGCAACAATAAGTGCTGACGAGGATGTGGTGAAAAAGGTACACTCAAACACTGCTGGTGGGACTGCAAATTGGTGCAACCAATCTGGAACACAGTATGGAGATTTCTTAAAAAACTTGGAACGGAACCACCATTCAATCCAGCTATCCCACTCCTTGGCCTATACCCTAAAGATTTAAAAACAGCACACTATAATAAAGCAGTCACCTCAATGTTTATAGCAGCACAATTCACAATTGCAAAACTATGGAAGCAACCCAGATGTCCTTCAATAGATGAATGGATAAAGAAACTGTGGTACATATACACAATGGAATATTATTCAGCAATAAAAGA
>PVHX01015307.1:0-33947 GCA_004024805.1 Geosciurus inauris
ATATATTGTATCAGAGTTTTCATTTGCCTCTAAGAATTTTTTTTATCTCTTCCCTGATGTCTTCTCTTATCCATGCATCATTCAATAACGTATTATTTAGTCTCCAGGTGATGGAGTAGTTTCTATTTTTTAATCTGTCATTGATTTCTAATTTTATACCATTATGGTCAGATAGGATGCAGTATAGTATCTCTATTTTTTTTTGTATTTGCTAAAACTTGCTTTGTGACATAACATATGATCTATTTTGGAGAAGGATCTATGTGCTGCTGAGAAAAAAGTGTATTCACTCGTTGATGGATGGAATACTCTATATATGTCTCTTACGTCTAAATTACTGATTGTTTTATTGAGTTGTATGGTTTCTTTGTTTAGATCTTGTTTGGAAGCTCTGTCCAGTGGTGAGAGAGCTATGTTAAAGTCACCAAATATTATTGTGTTATGGTCTATTTGATTCTTGTAGTTGAGTAGGGTTTGTTTGATATACATAGATGCCCCATTGTTTAGGGCATAGATATTTATGATTGTTATCTCTTGTTGATGTAGGATTCCCTTAAGAAGTATGGAATGTCCTTCTTTATCCCTTTTCACTAACTTTGGTTTGAAGTCCACTTTATCTGATATGAGGATGGAAGCTCCTTGTTTATGCGGTCCATATGAGTGATAGGTTTTTTCCCACCCTTTCACTTTCAATCTGTGGATGTCTTTTCATGTGAGATGAGTCTCTTTAGAGAAAACCCAAATTACTATGATGAAAAAGGAAATATTGTTGGGTCTTTTTTTTTTTTTTTTATCTTGTCTGTCGTCTGTGTTTTAATTGATGAGCATTCAGGCTTATTATTGAAATATGGTTTGTAATCCCAGCCATTTTGGTTTATTTTTGGTTTTTACCTTGACTTGGTTTCTCCTATGATTGGCCTTTCCTTTAGTGTAGTTCCTCTTTTTGTATATTTTCATTGTTGTTTATCATTTCCTGCTCATGGAATATTTTGCTGAGAATGTCGTGTAGTGCGATCTTTCTTGCTGTAAATTCTTTTAACTTTTGTTTTTAATGGAAGGTTTTATTTCATCATCAAATCTGAAGCTTAATTTTGCTGGATATAAGATTCTTTGTTGGCATCCATTTTCTTTCAGAGCTTGGTATATGTTGTTCTATGTTCTCCTGGCTTTTAGTGTTGAAAAATCTAACCTAAAAATCTAATCTAATTTCTCCTGGGCTGAAAAATCTGCTGAAATCTGAATTGGTCTCCCCCTATATATAATCTGATTCCTCTCTCTTGTGGCCTTTAAAATTCTCTCCTTATTCTGTATGCCAGGCATTTTCATTATAATGTACCTTGGTGTAGATCTGTTGTAATGTACATTTGGTTTCCTGTAAGCCTCTTGTATTTGATTTTCCAATTCATTTTTCATGTTTGGGAAATTTTCTGATATTATTTCATTGAAGAGATTATGCATTCCTTTGTTTTCAAATTCTGTGCTTTCTTCTATCCCGATAAATCTTAGATTTGTTCTTTTGATGCTATCCCATAATTCTTGTATGTTCTGTTCATGATTTTTTACCATCTTCACTGTATGGTCTTTATTTTCAAGATTGTATATTTTTTCTTCATTATCTGAGGTTCTGTCTTCCAAGTGATCTAGTTTTCTGCTGATGCTTGCTATTGAGGTTTTTATTTGGTTTATTGTTTCCTTCATTTCAATAATTTCTGATTGGTGTTTTTCACAATCTGTAGCTCTTTCTTAAAGTAATTCTTTTGCTACTTGTTTGCCCCTTTATCTCTTTGTTGTAGTGATCAATGGTTGCCTTTATTTGCTTTATTTCTTTGTTGGAGTGTTTGATTTTTGCCTGTATTTGCTCGCTTAAGTCATTCTTTAATTTGCAGATCATTTTAATTATGTACATTCTAAATTCTTTCTCTGACTTTTCATCAACTGTGTTGTCAATAGATTCTATTATTATAGTATCTTGGCTTATTTGGGGCATGTTCTTCCCTTTTTTTTATGTTGATTATGTATCTTCCTTTCTTGCAATGCTGATCTGAGGTATTGCGGTTTCTATCCTATAATCTTCTAGTGACACTACAGATTACCTGTATCTCACCTTGGAGTTCACTTCCAGTCCCCAGCAGGTGTCCCCAGATAGACACTACTACCATTAAAGATGGTGGCGGCGGTAGTGGAGGTAACTCAAGATGGCAGTGGGAGTGGCCCAAGATGGATGCAAACACTTTCAAAGATGAGGCTTAAAAGGGTGGGACTTATAATCGCTTTGTGCTGATTGATCGGAGATGCAGTACTTTGGCTGGCCGCTGCCTCTAGGTCCTGTTTGTTGACCCAAGGTAGAGGCTATACATGGGAAGAACTATGGGGATGGCTGCTGTGTACAAGATGGATACAGGAAGGGAGCAACAGTGTGGATCCCCTCCATGTGCAGGGGCGGTCCTGGGCCGTGGCTCTCCACAGACCTGTGAGGGCAGTCCTAGGCCTGATCTTAGCTTGGACTCCCTCAGGGATTCCAGGTGGTTGGTCTAGCCCTGGGCCTGCGGTCCCGCAGATCTGCAGGGGCTCTGGCACTAAACTGGGGGTGATCAGCCACTGGGGTCCCTGGAAGCAGTCCTTCGCCTGGGTCTGGGTTCCTCTGTGGGTTGGCAGGTTGGTGGGTAGCAATCTCAGGCCTGACTTTGGCTGGGCTCCCATGGAAGTCCCTGAAGGTGGTCCTGGGCCTTGACCTGTGCTCCTGCTGGTGGACAGGGATTCTGGCACCACAACTTTACTTTAAATTGACTTTTTCATACTTCTGATTCTTAGTAATTCTGATTCTTCCATTTGAGTATTGCCTATCTCCTGCACTAGATTGAAGCTCAATAAAATTGTATGGGTGTCCAATAAATGTTTGTTGAATGAAAGAAGTAACAAGTAACAATTGGTGTGAAAACTTCAGTTGAGAGCTGATCTTAAACCTGAACACCAGCTACTTCTAATGTGGTATGCTTTGTTTGTTTTGTTTATAGACTAACAGATTCCCTGGATACTCTTTCAGAAATTTCTTCAAATAAACAGAATCATTCTTATCCTGGTAAGACAACATAGTTTTATGTTCCTAATAAATATTTATAGCCGAAGGTAATGGTACACACTTGTAATCCCAGCTACTTGGGATGCTGGGGCAGGAGGATCACAAGTTCTAGGTCAACCTGGGCAATTTAGTAAGTCTCTGTCTCAAAAAAAAAAAAAAAAAAAAAAAGGAAGATGTTGTGTCTATCTACAACTAAAAAAAAAAACATTAAAAAAGAAAAAGAAAGACTAGGGAAGTAGCTCAGTGCTAAAGCTGCTTGCAAAGCATATGGCAGGCTGTTGGATAAAAAAGGAAGGTTCTTTTGCTTTAGTTCATTGAAAATTTTTTTATTGTACTGTGAAGTATATATGTAAACAAAAGAGTACATGAAATGCATTTGTATAGTTCTTCTAATCATGGAGCAAACATCTGTTCCCGACCCCTCAGCTGAGGGTTACCTGTGTGTAGAAATGCCTGTGTACCCACCTGCTTCTCATCTGCCTCCCTCATCATGTATCCTGTCCTAAGGTCATGAGCCTGGAACACTACATTAATTATTTCCTGGATTGTCATTATATATTATCATGTATATATCAATAAATAATGTTTAGTTTTGATTAGTGCTTGCTATTAGGTTATGTAGCATTCTGTTAAAATGCAGGATAGTTATTCCAGGTCGTGTCCTAGTTTGTGTTACGACTGGTCATGCTGTGGTGCACGTGCAGCAGTGTCTCTAGGTTGCCAGGTGAGGATCGCCACTTCCTTGTCATTCCCTTGGGAGTGCCAGCTGCCTGCAGTGCACACTCTGTCCCTCTGTATCTCCCAACACTGATCTTGTTTGGCCTAAAAATCTTTGCCGGTCTGATGATTTTAAATGGTATCTCATTGTGGCTTTCATTTGCACTTTGCAGATTACAGATGAGGTGAGCCAGTTCTTAGTTTATGGGCCGTACACATTTGCTCTTTTTGTTTTTGGTACCAGGGATTGAACTCAGGAGCACTTGACCACTGAGCCACATCCTCAGCCCTATTTTGTATTTCATTTAGAGACAGGGTCTTGCCAAGTTGCTTAGGGCCTTGCTAAATTGTGGAGGCTGGCTTTGAACTTGCAATCCTCCTGTCTCAGCCTCCCAAGTTGCTGAGACTGCAGGCATGCGCCACCATGCCCGGCTACATTTGCTCTTTTACCAAGTACCTGTTCAAGTCTTTTGCCCATTTTTTTTTTTTGGTGTGTTTTGTTTTTCATCTAACTAATTTGTAGGTTTGTGTATTTTGGGTACTGATAACTTTTTCAGTTTTATGTGTTGCAGATGTCTTGCCTATGATGATTTGTCTTTTCACTTTTTAAAAAAAAATCTTTGTATAAATAAAAGTTTTTGATTTTTATGTAGTTAAACGAGCAAGTCCTTTTATGGCCTGCATTTTTTGTCTTAAGAAGTTATTTCCTAAGACAAATATCATAAAGGTATTTTCCTACATTGCTCTTTATAAGTTTTATATTTTCATGTTTTAGGTTTGTTGTCAGTTTACCTAGAATTGGTTTTGTGGCTGGTACAGATCAAATTTAATTTCCTTTTCCATATGGATAACCATCTGTAAGAGTTATTTGTATTAATGCCAATCCTTAAGCCCTTGTTGAGGTCCACTTTGTGACACATGGATTTCCACCATTCTGATGGACGTGTGTTTTGATTTGGAGTCCCCTGAGGATATGTGGTGTTGTGTTGGTTTGCTAGAGCTGCCTTGGTTGGCAGTGGGTTCTTCCTCTGGTGTTGTCACATGGTCTTTGTGTCCTGATCTCCTCCTCTTGTAAAGATACCTGTTATATTGAACTATGATCCATCCCAGGTCCTCATTTACCTTAATTACCTATTTAAAGCCTATGTCCACATGCAGTCCCATTCTGAGGTACTGGAGGTTAGGAGTTATCAATTTTGGGAGAACCCAATTCAGCCCCTGAATTGAGTATTTTTTGACAGATGTTGAGTATTTTTTCGTGTGTTTGGTGAGGTGTCTGTTCATTCTTTGCTCAATTAGATTGTTATTTTCTTTTTTTTGGTACTGGGGATTGAACTCAAGGGCACTCGACCACTGAGCCACATTCCCAGCCCTACTTTGTGTTTTATGTAGAGACAGGGTCTCACTGAGTTGCTTAGCGCCTCGCCATTGCTGAGGCTGGCTTTGAACTCGCGATTCTCCTATCTCAGCCTCCCTAAGTGCTGGGATTACAGGCTTGAGCCACCGCGCCTGGCTAGATTGTTATTTTCTCGTTGTTGAGTTCTTTGTATGTTTTGAACAGTAGACCAATAAGATATGTATTTTGAAACATTTTCTCTTAATCCATGGCTTGTCATTTTGCTCTTTTTTTTTGTGGGGGTGGAGGTACTGAGGATTGAACTCAAGAGCACTCGACCACTGAGCCACATCTCCATCCTTGTTTTGCGTTTTATTTAGAGACAAGATGTCACTGAGTTGCTTACTGCCTCACTTTTGCTGAGGCTGGGGTGAGGGGGAAGAGTTGCTGTGATCAAGGGAGTCATTCAGCACATCTGATCTGCTATAACTGCCAGAACTAGAAATCCTTTGTAAGAATTTATCTTTTGTGAAGTCATATATTTTTTTAACTCTCTTTTCTGGATATGGCAACAATCAAGCAGTTGAGCTCTGAAGTTTATTACTCATTGTTTTATAGATGGAGTATCTTTAATAATAGTTTTTTGAAATCATTTATCCTTTTTTTCATGATTATCAAGATTAGAATATTCAGTCATAAAAGGAATCAACTTTATTAATATATAATTCAATTATTTGAGAAATCTTATGGTACAAACTTCTAGAAGTACTGTCATGATATTAACTTATCCCATGAGTGTAGTTTGCTCAGGAAGGTAAAGGTAAGAATCTGTGAAGAAATCTGAATGAGCATTAAACTGTGTTTATACTTTGTTTTCCAAAGAAACCTTTCATATCATAGAACATCTGCAGAAGAAGTGACCAAAGATAACTTTTTAAATAAGGACTTTAAAATGTGTGATTTCTTTTTCCTCTTCTGAACTTAATTTCATATTTAGGTTTTAGGAGAAGTTTCAGTACAACTTCTGCTTCTTCCCAAAAAGAGATTAACAGAAGAAGTGCTTTTGCCAAGTGAGTATTAAGAAGATTTAGAAAAACACCTTTCAAGATGAGCATGACGGGATTCTGTGAAGGAAGAAAAGTGGAATTTTCTGTCTTGTACATTGCCTGGTAGAATTTTGACACATAAGAGAGAAGGTGTGATCAGTGTATTGAGTTCTTCCTCCCTCCTTTGCAAGCTCAATTAAAAATGTCACCAGTGACTAAAAATAGCAGTCTTGCATATATTTTCTCTTCCAAAAGGTTAGTACTGTTAATAAAAGTTGGAAGAATTTATATTCTGTGTTTTCATTGATAGGATGGATTTATTTTAAACACTCCTTACTAAATTAATCTGAGATTTGACTTAATATGATCAATACATGAGAGAAATATAAGGCCTGTTTACATAAAGTAATCTTAAAATAACTTTTAAAAATGTGCATCCTCCTCCCCTTATAGAGTATACTGCTCAAAACCAGATCAGTTTTGAGGGTTTTGAAATTGATCGTCTCCCTGGAGTAGCTGAAAGAGTTTAAGGGCAGCAGGAACTCTGTGCTCCAGTTTATTGAAGATATTCAAGAGTTCTTAGGCAGAGTGGAAGATGTTACTAAGAAGAGACAACCAGGAGATAAAGACTTCTGAAGGGAAAGAGTAGAAAAATCAGTGTCGGGATGGTGGTGAGTGGAAGATCATGATACAGAGGAACGAGGGGAGGAGCAGAAAAGGGGAAATGCTGAAGCCTGAGACTGTCATCCAGCAGGTATGGGCACACTCAAGACGGGCTTTTGACCCAGGGAGGAGATAGCAGCACTTGTTTCCTATAAAAATAGAGATTAAACTTTACTAATATGGATACAGATTGACACTAATACCTGTTTAAAAATAAATATACTTTTATTGAAGATAGAGAAACCATTTTTAGAATTAGGTATTTATTTTTACTTAAAGAGCATGGGACCAAAATGCTTGGCAACCAGTGTTCTCAGGCACGAGGGCTCGTAGGTGCTGGCAGTTGGTAGGAAAGAGGCCCCTGATGTTAGGAGTAAGAGAAATGCACAGCGACTGGACCGCCAGCTGCAGAGTTGATGGAGTGTTGTGCTGTTGTTCATCTGGAAATGAGATGTATTTTGAAGACTCTGTATTGAGAAAGTGAGTTTATTGATCTTGGCCAAACACTGTGTTGTTTTCTTGCTTATTTATATGGGAATAAGTCATATTCTAGAAGAAATGTGAAAAATGTAGTCAGAGAGGTGAAAACTCCTGGGTAAGAAGTGTGGAGACTTGGGGCAGAGGACCACCTTGTCCATGTGAGTGAAAGGGAACTGGAAAGGGGAAGTCAATGTTGTGGAAGAACAGGTTGGTTTTTCTAGATCACGTGGGAGATGATAGTGATGAGTGCACTTCCCTCAGAGGAAAACGTGACCGAGAGGGTTGGAAGCAGCTCTTCAGAAGCCTGTGTACATCTCATGCCAGGAACGGGAGTAACAAAGAAAATGAGCTTAGATAGTACTGTAGGAGCAGGAGGACCTGACCGCCACCAGGCATGTGTCCCCTCTCCTATTATGTGCATCCTACTGTGCGCATCTGGTCTGTGACCTGTATCTCACCCCCTCCCTGCCAGCTGGCTTCAGCTCCTCTCCCTGTTACCTGGAGCCTCTGCTTACAAGTGCGTGCTGGGTCCGGTCTGTGGAAACCCGTCCATGGGCAGGGCGTCAGCTCTGATTTAAGTATCTTTAGGTCAAACTTCTGCAATTCAGTTGCCACAGGTTCACCCCCAGTGTTCTCTGCCTGCCTTCACACTTCTGTCTAAGCAGGGTGAGGTCCAGACTCATGGGCACAGCTTACAGTGCCCTGCACACCCATGTTTCTCCTCCCTTATCCCATAGGCTGTCCTCGCAAGTGCCGGCCTTCATTAGACTCTGTGACACGTGCCTTTTGCTCACCTGGTGCACTCTGCTTTCGCCTTTCTGTCCATGCCTTCCTGGTTGGCCCTCGTGTCACTTCCCCACCAAGTGCCTTCCCTGGCCTTTCAGGAGAGATTTCTTCTTCCCCTGTGTCCCCTTGGCATGTTCCACAGTCTTTATTGTAGCTTATAACATTTTAGTGCTGTTAAGTATGAATTCCTAGAGCTTAACTTTGCCTGCCACTTCACAGGTGGCCAATGCATGTTTTTGAATGAATTAACATAGTTCTCAAGCATACTATCATTCTGAGTTTTTCAGTTCCCTGGGATTTTGAGCTTTGACGTAACTTGAATCAAAATCATTTTTATTAGAATGTTTAGTGTTTAACCAAACCATTAATTTTGATTTAAGTAGTGAATTCACTTATTACTAATTGCTGTCTTTATAAACTCTTTTGTTTAGGAAAGTTAAGTGTAAAACATTTAAAACATTAAGGAAAACTAGATGCAGATAAAGAACATCTGTGATTTTGTCACCTGAGTGAGATTATCCCTGTCAGCACCTTGGGGTATACTTTTCCAGTTTTTTTTTTTCCCCTAGTGCATGTGTCTGAGTTTTTTGGCAAAGTTAGATGGATCAAACTCTGTTTATACCCTTTAGAAAGCTTTTTCCTTAAATATATCATGAACATAATCCCGTGTTCTTCAATATCTTTCCTCTCTGATTTTGGTAATGTTTTTTTAAAAGACCGCACTATGCTATGATATGGAAACATTTTTATATCAAAATAGCATATGAAAAAATCACAACTTGACTGATAATGGATGCCATACTTTTAAAACACATCTCTTTTTCTCACCACTCCCCTTTCCTCTGTGTGTGTGTGTGTGTGTGGTGTGTGTGTGTATGCACATGTGCTTTGCACAAGGTCAGATAAATATCCAGCATTATTTTCTTTCAGGTTCTTTTTAAAATTATACATTAGCACTTTAATGTATTTGGGATTCATATTTAGAATTTTGGAATTTTATATGAGAATCATATTCATCTCTTCTAAACAACTAATTTTCCCAGCATCCCTAATTCAGTGTTCACTGTTTTATCATTGCCCTGAAGTATTACTGGTCATCACATAAAATAAGTATGTATATTTTTAATTTTTCTAGATTAATTTTTATTTTCCGTGGGGTTAGGGGTCCATGCCAGGGCCTCCCACCTGCTAGGCGAGCACTCTACCCCTGCATTATAGCTCTACCTTTTTTCTTTGTCATGTGTCGTTCTTGTGCCAGAGCCATATTATTTTAAGGGTCGTGACTATAATTTAACAAAACAGCAATGTCAGTCTGGCCTCATAATTTTCAACCTTTCTTGATTGCTGATGCCCATTATGGTGGTGAGTGAGCTCTGGCCTTTGTGGCTGGACAGCCTGGGCCTGAGGTTCTGAGCCTGTGTTACTCTTAGATGAGAAGGAAGAAGCAGGACCTCTTCCACTGGTTTGTGCAAGGCAGAATGAGATGATATATTGAGGTGTTGGGCATGTAGTAAGTGCTCAGGAAGCGATAGCTCATGGTCATTGTGTGGAGATGAGAATAATTTTGTCATATTGCAAAACTGGTCTGGGGTGAATTTGAAAAATTAACAAATATATGTTTTTATTTAGGAAAACACTTTCATTTCTCTTTTGCGTGTTCTTCAGTAAAAATTTGTACTTTCCTTACACATTGCTTATTATTGTATTTGTGCATTTGACATGGCAAATAATAATTTAAGAAGTATTTTCTAACTAGAATTCTATTACTTTTATTGGCAAGTGTAACTCAGAATAAGCCTCTGAGCCTCAGCTCTCTACCCACAAAATTAATGTCCTCTTTCTCTCTGCAATGTAGTTAATAGGAACAAATGAGATATTGTGGATAATAGAGTATTTAAAAATATATAAAATGAAATAAAATAGAAAATAAGTAGGGCTCAGGTTCTGTTTCCAGTGAGATCTATGCAGTCCGGGTAATAGATTCTGCACTGTGTATGCTGTGGGGGTGGAGAGAAGGGTTTCTTTTGGAGAAGTGGCATGGGATGGAGGGTAGGATTGGTGGTATCTGGAAGGTCCTTGGTCAGAGGGCAGCAAAGTGTGGGCTGCGGTGTCCCCACTGTGGGTGAACATCAGGATCAGGCGCTTCCAGCAGACCGTGGAGGGAGCTCTTGGGCAGGGCAGACTTGAGGCCTTGAGTGCACTAGTGAATCCCAAGGAGTTTCATTACCAGGTCACGTTGGCAGCAGGTGCTGGGGGGCATCTGTAGTCCATCATGAGTTATGTTACCTAGGAGAGAAAAGGAAAGAATCCTGCCCAGGGCACCCCAGCCCTTCTTTAGTGATGGTGATAGGAGGTAAGCCCATGAGGTAGGTATCTGCTACTTAGCATTTAAAAATAAAAATCAAGCTGTTACCCTAAAGTATTCTCTTCTGTGAATTAAAATGACGAATTCTGAATCTGGCAGTGGAATAAGTATGGTCGATTGCCTTCTGTGGCCGTCACACCTAAGGACTGTTCTCACTTTTCCTTCTGGACAGGTCCAAGACCGCTTTGCGCCGCAGCTGGAGCAGTGCCAGCACAGCAGGTGTCCTTGAGGGGAGCGTGAAGCTGCACCAGGGCTCTCAGGTCCTGCTCACGAGCTCTAATGAGATGGGTACCGTTAGGTACGTGGGCCCCACGGACTTTGCTTCAGGGATCTGGCTTGGACTGGAGCTCCGAAGTGCCAAGGGGAAGAACGATGGCGCCGTGGGTGACAAACGCTATTTCACCTGTAAGCCAAACCATGGAGTCTTAGTTAGACCAGGCAGAGTGACCTATCGGGGAATTAATGGGTCCAAGCTTGTGGATGAGAATTGTTAAGCTTCTAAAATACGAGACGAGCTCAAAAGTGCGTTCATTCATGCACACACGCACACGGTGTAGAGGAAAGAATCCACAGCATATGGTTTTACTTTACTTAGCCATTATTTAAAATTTGAAAATGCAGTGTATAGTCATCTTCATATAAACCATTGTAACAGTGAGACTCCTTTAAAAGGCCACAAGCATGAGCTCTGGAGATCGTAGTTCCTTTAAAAAGTTTTAAAATAAGCACTTTTTTAAAGCTTTTAAAGCTTTAGGTCCCAAAAAAATCCCAGGACTCAAAAAAGAAAGAAAGAAAGGAAAGAATGTGCCACCAGGTGATAAATGGATGTATTGCTTTGCTCACTGTGTTTCATTTGTGCACATGATGTTGGATTTTTCAGTGTCATGATTGTGAAGGTTTTCACTAGCTTTGGCTAACACAGTGTTCACATGATCTTTTTCTGTCATATGTTTTCTGAGTTTTTCTTTCTGTCTGAGCTTTATTACTAATAAGTACCTTAAAGTAATAGCAACTCAGTGTATTTTTGATATTTTTGATAAAATCATGTGCCACTTCAGGAATGGCTCACGTCAAGGTGTGTTAGAATGCGGGAGGTGGATGGACCCTGGGCTGTCTGGCTTGGCCTCTGGCCTCTTCGCTGAATACAGAAATGGAATCTGTCTTACCCAGGGCCACTAACTGGTTCCCTCTATGCAGAGTGGGTAACCTCAGAGTGTTCTGCTGCTGCTTGACTGTCCAATCTGTATGAACTACAAAAACCCAAAATCAGGGTTTATGAATTCAAGTCAGAGTTTTTTGCACATACTTAATTTAACTTCTTCACTAGATAAATCTATCATACACACATACACACACACACACTTGTGCACACATGCACTCACACACAAAGCACTTTTAAAACGATGCACTTTCATCTTCGTAGAGAATTTGCCATTCTTTCTTCCTGAAATATGAAAAACATTTTTAAAAAAATGTATTCAACAGAAGAGAGCAGATTAAGATGTGTTAGGAAGGGCGTATTACTTGTTCATTTAAATGTGTATGGTTCCTGGGCTTTTTTGTTATCACTGATGGACCTGGTGGTGGTTGTTGTAGCAGCTATTCTATGTCCCCAGTGGTTGCAGAGGTCAGCCTGTTACAAAGCTACAGACAGCATTGTTTTCATGTTCATCCTTGAGTACATATAGCAAACTAAGCTTTGCTAGAGTGATGTAATTATGTCTAAAGTCTGTCTTGTGTGTATGTATTGAAGTTTCTGTCCTATGTGTGTAAAAATTTATCTTTTATTGTAAATATTTAGACTTTAAACTATCACAGAAATATTGGAACAGTTTATAAGATTCAGAGTATCCTTCAGAATGGAGCTTGCTTTGTGCTTAGAAATAAAATATGCTGAACTATTTTGCAATATACTATTTTAAATCTAAATTCTGTTACTTTGTTGCCTTTTTTTTTTAAAGTGTGGTATGTCAATAAATACTGCTAGATTTATTTTCCTGAAATACATTTGCAAAATAAGGCTGCTTTATAACCAAGTATTATTTTTATTAATTGAAGAGAATAACTGTGCTGCGATTTAAAAGTAGATTTATTTTATTATATAGATTATTTCTTAAAAACTATTTATACCTTAACATGATAATCCATGATTATATTGAACTTGAAATTTATAATTCTGTTAAATATAAAACTCTTGGAGTTAGAAACAGTAATGCCAACACTGAATTTATTTTTGATGTCAAAGAACCAATTGTTCTCTTCATATTTAGATCAAGATTATTAAATCCATTTAACATGTATGTCTGCATATACTATACATACAAATTAGGTGTTTCCATTTTGTGCTGCTTATTAAATGTCATTCAAAGTTCACATCTGGAGCATTAATAAAAAGGGAAGCTGCTTGGTTTTGGAATGGTATCTTGTCATTTACCCTGTTTGCAATTCTTCTCTTCTCTTAGTTACTCAGGGCACCTGTGCTCTGGGCTTTTCTTCCCCCATAGTGATGCTGTTCTGTCTCTATGAACAGTCTTAAAAAGTACCATGCTTGTTACTCAACAAGGAAAACTGTTTTTAGCCACCCTCTGGTTAGTATTGTTTTGATGAACAGAGTCACTTCGGGATGGTTTTCTACGGTTTTTAAAGATCACTTAACATTGTTTTATATAGGCTGGGTTTCATTTGTTTGTTTAGAACATGATGGAACACTTTGAATTGAGGCAAAAAGCAATCACCTCCTTTCTACTAAAAAGCTTTGTTTTCATATTTTAGGGTAAGTTGGGGAATAATTTTAAGTGCCTAAAAATGTGTGGATACTTGTTGAATGTGGACTGAGATTTTGTAATCTTGGTACGAATCCCCTGCACCCTCCTCCCTCTCACAAGTCGTTTTCCCCTTAGCATTCACCACCCTTGGCTCAGCCTAACATTTTGTTTATTTCTTCCCTCGTGTGTCCCTAAATTGAAGGGTGGATTTGGGCTTTGTCATTCCACATCTAGAGTAACCCAGGGCACCTAGTAGATGCTCAGCAATCATTTGTTGAGTGAACAGAGACAGGGAAGGCCATTGATTGTTTAATGTCCAATTGCCATCAACTGGATATTAATAGCTAGCATCAGAGAGGTGGCTTTGAGAGACTGGGCCATGGGACCAGGATAAGGGAGGAAAGAGGACCAGGAAGGTTTGAGTCCAGTGACCCAACTTTATCCCTGAGTAATGACAGGTAGGAGATGAAAAGATGTTGAAAGGCAGGAAGAGGGAAGGGGGAAACCCCAGAGGGTCACCAAGGTGGTTTCCTGTTGGCTTTGGTGGGGCTGTCTTTAAATTTGTTTTGATGTGATAATTTAGAGAACACGGCAATACATCTTAATATATATAGAGAGAACTGGATCCTGTGCTAATGTCTACAACATTGGTCTCCAGTGCTAAATATTTTCATTCTAGAGTTTGATTTTGAGGCTACCTATATAGAATGTGTGATAATATCCTTTATGTTACACTAATCTATGTGTTAGAAATCATTCTTAATTGAAAAACACAGGTAGAAAATTTAATTATGTACCAGATATCTCTTATCTAAATGATTGGCTCAGCAACATATAATACATATCGCCACATTGCAATCCAAGAGGAGAATTTATTTTAAAATTTTTCTTCATGTCCTTTGCTTCACCACACTTATTTATAATGAGTACAGTAGTTAACACAAAACTCACATTATCACATATATTTTAAATATTGTTTATTAACATCCCTTGGTACATTGGCTCTTATTTATGGTGGCACATAAGCTTTGTGAATATACAACAAACATTCCTAATGAAACTTGTGACTAGACTGGCTAGGTTAAACTTTAGGCTGTTTGGATTTTGTAACATTGGGCATAATGCTTTTGCATAGGCAAAAATAGTTTTTTTGTCAAACCTTTTGCAAATTCTCCTTTTACAGGAGGGAAGTTCATATGGTAGAGTAGACGGCACATGCCACCGACATTAATATAGGTTCACTCTGCTTGATGGAAATGCGACTGTTTTCCTCTTTATAGCTCTCCCTTGAGGAGGGTGGCACCAAGGCCTGCGGGAGAATTTTTCCTTCTCACCTTTTCAGAAAGTCTTCTAATGAATAGAGTGTTCATGACCAGTCAGCAGCAAGTCTTGTCATTTACTGGACCTTTCAAATAAAGAAATGTGTTGGTCATGGTGATGCTGAAGAGGGGCAGAGAGTTTTATGTAGAGATATTTTAAGTTTTAATTAGGGCTTGTGCCTTCAAATATAACCTGTCCTCAGTGATCACCAGTGTCATTTACAAGATGCCAGTAAGTCTGGTTGAAGTGAGGCTCTAAAATCCAAAGTGCATCAAGATCTGTCTGTTGTGAAGTAAATAATCCTGCATGCCTACTCCAACAGACCGCTTTGGTATCAGGACTGGGCATTTTCTTGGAGTCGTTTCAGTTGGCTAAATGAAATGAAATGAGAGTCTTAGAAGTGCAGGAGGTTTCAACATCCACACTGTGTTGTCCTGGACCCACGTCAGTCCTGCAGAGGTCTAGTTCTTTCAGTTACAGCCAACTAGGGTTCTTCATGGCTTTGCTCAAAGTAGATTTGCCTCATTGAAGACTGAACTAATGATTGTTTTTCACACAGCAGATCCAATCAGACTGATGTGGAACTGAATGAATCCTGCTGAAACGACGTGCACAGCTTCTAGCCATTCCTTTTATTCTTTCTCAGATTTGTCTTAAAACTCAGTCAACAGTGTTAATGACATTGGCTGCTCTTGACAGTTGTTGTTAAGGATGGGTGTTACCCTTTGATACCTTGGGGAAATATCCCAAAATGGATTTTTAAATGAATTTTAATAGTCACAACAAGGCTCATATTGATGAGGAAAGGCAGGGGAAATGGCTTTGTTTATTATAGACACTATAGAACATCATAGAGCAGAAGAACAAAGTGGAAGAGTGTGGACATCCTTTATGAACCTGCTAATAAAAATGAATTTCTAATGAGAATTCCAGTGGGTCATACATATCAGTTAAAAAGATCATAATTTTCCCAAAGCGATCTTTCTCTGTTTCTGGAAGAAAACAGAGTTTAGGGAATTAAGAAATAGTCCAAGATTCTTGTAGCCTCACTTCACACTTCCTGGTGTGTGACAGGAAAATCCAGTGTGATGCTCTGCTTCAGTTTCTCAGCCTTTTAAAAACATAGCCAGCTGCTTACTGGTACAAAAATTTTCTGTCTTTGAAATTATTTCTTTTGAGAATTGTGAAATACTACATAAATGTTACTTTGAGAATAATGCAAAAAGATTTAAGTTGTTTTTTCCTCAACTATTAGGTGCAGTAAAATCTAGGAAACTTACCTAGAGCCTTCATAGTCTTATCTTTTTGGGATGTTTGAAATGGCTTTGTTTTGAGATTTCACATTTCAAGATCCACTATAAAACTGTCTTATTCACAATAGGTTTCAAAAAATTGCCTTCCAACAATAGTGCATAGCTATATATACCTGAAGTGAGGGATTCTCTTCTAAGGTTATTGGGAGAGAGGACTCCTCAATGAATTCCCCGTCATAGTGGTACCTGGACACACTTGTTGAGGGGTGCCTGAGTCCAGGCACCTCCTGGTCCCAAACACTTGGCTTAGTCTGGGCTCTGCTACCTTGCTTTGGGTATGGGCACTGAGAGGTGCAAATTGACTGCCCACAGAGGGTGTGGGCATCTCATCAGATACTCTCTATGGTGAAAGGTAGGCTTCAAAAGATGAGTTTATGAGTTTGCTAATCAGGCTGCAGTTGCAGCAGATATGACCTGAGAGAAGTAAGCAGCATGACACCGAAGGCATGATGGTCATTGAAAGGACATGACACCTAGTCCTATCAACTGCTTATTCCTGGATCTCTCCCGATTGGCTTCATTTTGTATGGTGATGGTTGTATGATTGTTAAGGAGATCTTTGACTAGGAAGGGAAAACACAGAACTGATGCCAAACTTTCTGGTCGGCTTCTATATAAATATATAATTTGGCTCACTGGGATTGTGCTCTGAATTATTTGGCTTTGGCTCTAAATGAATTAAGAGTCAAGGACACACACACACACACGCGCGCGCACACGCACCCCTCAGACCCCCCCGACCCCCCCACTGATTATGGTCTGGGTGTTGGGATTAGCTTACACAGGTGAAATCTTATAGTCTTAGACCTCAGAGTTGGAAGGGGCTTTTGAGACCAAACCCCTGGTTTTTCAAGTGAGCGTGTGAGTAACCTGCCTGAGCCTGTAGGTAGGTCATTGCATTCTGGTATCCAGTCTTTTGACTGCTGCCCAGTCGGTTTGCTGTTTCTCAAGTAATTGATGGGTGCTAAACCATCCAAGATAAATACACATCTGGAATTTGTCACTCTGAGATTCCTCTAAATAGCCACTATCAAAATGGAAATATCCCAGGGAGAGTTGTGCCAAGGCTTGGTTTAATAAGATGGCCTTTCAACTGACACCGCAGAGATGAGACTAGCGAAGGCGGATTAGTGATGGAGGAGTTGGAGCGATTGCTTAGGAGGCAGCAGGCCTTGGATTGTGGGAGCGCAGAGCGCACTTGAGGGGGTGTCTGAAGAGGAATGTAAGAAGTGGACGCGGGAAGGCACTAACAGCAGACTTTGGTACCTGCAGCTTTTGTGAAGGTAGACTGATGGTGCCACTGTCACATGGGAGGGGAGCACTCTTGTACATGCCCCAATGCTGCAGGGATGACCTTGCTATAGTTTTTGGTTGCAGGTCATTAGCTGCCCCTCCCTCACTAATTGTATGTTGATCTGTTCCTATCAAACTTGTCCAGTGTACTCCTTGATGAGCCAGGGCTAGATAATAGCTTTGTACTCTAGGAATGCATTAAAAACCAAATGTACCTGCTCAGGATACCAAGTGAAAACAGTTTTAACAGCCTTCCTGTTTGTTCTTGGTCATCCTCTTTGATTTTGAGGCATCCTGTTGAGGAGCTCAGGCATGTGAGGATGGTTTTGTATGTTCACATAACCTGGGGAACCATCTACTGCAATGAAATCAGCAAAGCCAAATTGTGGATTCTGTAGGGACTCATTTAAAACAGTCATTAGCCAAAGACAGATTGACAATACAATTTTATGAATCTTGTCATGGGGAGTCCTGTTACTTAAGAGTGATCTGAATTCATATGTTTTTGCTCTGCAAAGCTCATCCTGCTGTATGACTGGAGAAAATCTATTAAAATAGCCCGGTTATTAGAATTTCCTGGTGGTGTGCCCTAGGAAATTTGCTTATAAAGCCCCCATGTTTTAAAGAATAAAGTCAGTCTGCAGTTACATAATATCTTATAGCCCTAGAGTTCACCAAGAATTAATTATATGGATATGCCAAAAATATTTTTCAAATAATTGTTCTAATTGATTAGTTTTCATTCTCTGGTGTTTATTTTTAACACTTGAAACTCGGTTCTACATGTGTTAGAGAGTTGATCCATTCTTCTCTTTCCATTGCGCAGACAAGAACTGCCAAGTGCGAGGGTAAGAGGTGCACAGACACTGACCCCCGCTCCCCAGCCTCACATCCACCCCCTAGGTGTAAGGGGCACTATGCATTCACAGTTTATGATTTCCCTCAGGGTGACCATAAGGCACAAGAGTGTTATGTCCTTCTTTTGTATAGGGGGGACCCAGGACTCAAGACTACCTGGTGGAAGAAGATTTAGTCTTTTAAGTGAAAGAGCATACTTAAAAACAAAACCAAAAAACGGTGTATTCCTGCTCCTTATAAGTTTGAGGTGCCACGTATTAACAAACTGGTCATTCCTCACAAATTATTGGTTTCCCAGTGGAACTGTTGTGACCTTTTGATGGCTTTTTAAATTGATGTGGAATATAAATAATTATGCTAGCTTATGGTTTAATTAACATGACTTCTGCAAACCTTAGTTGTGTTTGTTCACTTTCTAGGTAGAGCTTGTTATCATAGTTAATGAATTTCTTAGAGTCCCCACATCTGTCTGGATTGCTGTAGCCATATGGCTGGAGCAGCATTCAGTGGACAGTAGTCCACATTAATCCTGCTGGTACTTAGGGGTTACACCAACTTCAATGAAACATCTCGAGGGCATCATATCTCAGTGTGGAGTTGTTTATTTATGTATCCATGTATACAGGCTTTTAGATTCGACTGTCATTTACATGAACATTGACCAATAAAGACGATCAGAGAAAAGCAACAGATCAATCTCTGTGGTAGTAAGGCACAACCTGCATTTGTGTTTTTTAAGAGTGGAAAGGGCTAGATCCACCCCCCATTTATTACAATAAAGAGTTGGCTGTTTAACCATGTGGCACACTCCCTCCTTAACTGGTTACTGGTGTTACTAATATAAAATGGAATTGTTTTATCCTTTAGGAGAGAGTATTTCTCAGCATGAGATTCTAGAGCTCCTTCAGGTCGTTTGTGAACTGGAACAGAGTTTATGTGATTACTTTGCACCTGGCATGAACCATACTTTACTGATACAGTTATTTAGAGATGAGTTCATTGATGTTTCAGCTTCATGTATAGTGATGAAAATATTTTTGGCAGATAAACAAAAGTAATCTCCAAGATACCAGTGCATCTACAGACATGCAGAATCACCAATCTGGACCAGGCAACTGCCTTAAGGGAAATGAATAGTTTTCTGGTTTTGGTGTAGAAAACAATGTCTCTCTTACATTCAAAGCGATACTTTTGCTGTAGATAAAAAGGAGAAGATTAGAAGAAAGGTACATGTGCACACTCCCCCTACCCCCCCACATAGTCCCTTTGCTGGGAGTGCCTCATATGCAGCAAGTAACAAAAAATGCTTTCCTCCCAAAGAGATGCTACCACCAGGAAACAGACTGGACATGAGCATAGAGGAGAAGCAGAAAGAATGAAATGAGAACTTAAAGATCAAAACATTACATAGGCATGTGTATAAAATTTAATGGGTTCTTGATGCAGATTTATAGAAATAAATTTCATCTGTGAAAACCAGGTGTAGAACTCCCACTATAAAATGTGTCACCCCAACACTCCAAGCATTACTTGTTTTCTTCTTTGCTGCCTAGAGGAGAAAGTCTTTGTTTTAATCTGCATTTAGTAGCTCTATAAATTATCCTATAAATATTTCAACATATTTGGTCCCAATTACTAGGATCACATGATTAAGGGACAGAAAACTCAGGGGAACGGGCAGGGGAGGTTATTGTCTTAGTACTTTCCTGGGACCACTGGAGGGCCTGGTGCCCCAGTGACCTTGTTCATCACTACAGGGAGAACTTCACATGGTGGGCTTCATGACTGAACTGTTAGAAGGTTTTGGCCTGAGATGTACGAGATGTTATGCCTTCAAATGGGTATGTTTCTACACTTCGATGTATCACTGCTGCTTAAGATTTTTGTTTTTAAATAAATGAATAAATTTGAATCAGTCACAAGTTTGAAAGCATGTAATTTAAATCTTGATTTCAAATCTAGTAGGAAACCTCACACTCAGTTTTTCACTTTTAGTAGGAGGATTTTCTTAAGGCATGAGGTATATCAATAGGGTGTTTGAATCTCTGGATCTGTCCTGGTGTTTTATCAGACTCAAAGCACTTGGGATGTATGTATTTTGTTTAGATGAGCATACACACACATTTTTTTCTTTATACTACTGAACTATTCATGACACTTTAAAAAGGATAATTGGCAATGAATCAGAACAATTAGCATCTACCCATCTTATAAAGTGATATTTTCGTTAATGGTCTATGGTTTTTCTTTTCCGAGTGAAGAAGTCTTGCCCCATGCTGAATCATTACAATTAGCTCTTTTATTCGTGTTCCCTCGCCCCTCCAATGGTTTGTGTCCACATCAACAAGGAACATCCATGACTCCCACCACGAGACATGTAAGCAGCTGGTTCTGACTACATTGAAGCAGAGCACACATAGGTTTAAAGAAGCGTTAAGGATAAGAAGTATACAACCACCATGCGGAAAAACCTTATGCAACCGATAGGGCCTTGTAGTGATCAGTTTTTATATTTTCTTCTTTTGAAAGAATAGAATGAACCCATGCTCAAAACCTTTCTAAAGCATTTTGAGAATACATTTTTTTTTTGAAATGTGGCACTTAAAAACATGTTGGCACAAAATGAAAGTGACATTTGGTCTCTGGTTGGTGTAGAAGCCATTACCTCCCTTGCCCCTGGGCTCTCTAGGAGAGAAGGGCGTGGCCGGGGGCTCAGGGCCCAGGGCGGTTGGCCTTGTTCTTGTTTTTCAGAACGCTGTCCTCGTAATGACTTGCTCCAGGGGCAGTGGTGGCCTCTAAAGGTAAGCCCTGCTGCTGGTAGCGGTAGTTGACGTTCCCGCAAGGGAAGTGACGCAGCCTGAACAGAGGCACCTCCTTTATGCTGGCAGTCAGCGAGGAGGGCTCCAGGAGCAGCGAGGCCCCCGCCAGTCTGCCGGGAGCTGCGCCGGCTGGGACAGTACAGGGTCCTCTCTCCTGCGGCTCCCTCTTGGCTGGTGGGTTGTTCTTTTTGGCAGGTTTCTCCGTAAACCAGGAGCCATAAGTTGGGTTCCACAAGCTGGTGGGCTTGTTTCTGGACCCCTGGACCTTGTGCAGCTCGGCTGGCGGGTTGGACTGAGAGAATGCCATGTTAACGTGTCCCCCTTCCGCGGCTGGCCCTCTGGGGACACGAACGGAAGCTTCGGCAGCACTGGGTTTATTCACAGCCTTTCCAGAGGAAGGGGCCGGCAGAGCAGGGGGCGCAGCGGGGGCGCGGTCCTCCCCGCGTTTGGCCTGCTGCGGAGAGACCAGGAGAGGGGCCATCCCCTCGGGGTCTTTGGGCCTCATGGGCACTTTCTCCTCCTCTTCCACAACCGGGCCATATTCTATTGGCAGCGCAGTGTTGATGACATCAGGGTCCTACGGGAGGAGAGAAAACTGATGGAAACAGAATCACGGAAAATGTTGGGTCTGGATGTTGGGTCTGGAAGAGACCGTAGAGGTAACCACGGCTAAACTTCACTGGCAAGGAGACCGTTGGGTTTATACTTAGATTATATTAATTCATAGGCCCTGAGGATAAGAACCGAGTAAGGCATCACCCTTGGCCTTGAAGGCCTTGGAGGAGCACACTTCGGGGAATTGTGCCAGCAGAGGTGCAGGAAAGCCCCCCACTGCCTGGAGCAGGGGAGTAGGACTTTGCAGAGGAAGAGCCCTGGGCCCCAATTTTTCTGATTAATGCGTTTTTTAAAAAATGTACGTTTTTATCATTCCAGTCGATTCTCAATAAAATATTTCCAACTAAAAGTCTGTGTTTGACTTTAAGTGTGTGTGTGTGTGTGTGTGTGTGTGTGTGTGTGTGTCGCGTGCTTGCTGGGGGAATGGGAGGAGGGAGATGGCTGTGGGCTCCTAGCCTGCTCTGGTTTTCATCCTGCTTGGGTGGATTAGCTTGATGATGACCTTTTCTGGTGTTATCGCCTCCTTCCATGTGCTGACGTCACAATGCAGGGGATTTTGACCGGTTTGGATGTGATGGGTCCTTTGTGGAGCTCAGGAAGTACTGAAGTGCTATGAGGAAAACCATTTGCAAAAAAAACTTTGGGCTAGATCATTTTTACAGCAATAGATTGTAACATAGAAAAGCAGAAGCAGTTGCTAGAGTTTTAAGGGAAATTCGTGTAAGAAAACTTAACTCTGGGGGCATAGAATTCATTAATTTTTCATGCAAATGAGGAAAAGGGCCCGTTACTTGAGTTTAACAGAGGAGCACATTGCTCCAGTATTCATCAATAAGAGATGAATGAAAAATAACTGTTTTCTAACTCTTTAAAAATATCCTTCAGTTCCCTCCCTGTTTATTATTACTTTCCATAGCAAGTATTTTAAAATATGCATGCATAAAAGTGCCTACTTTTGAGAGGGCTCTAATATACTTTGGAGGAAAACACTCCAGGGAAGGTATCTCTATTTAAGTGAATGTATTCCATTTGTATTACAACATTGTAAATGAATATGTCATCAAACCAAAGTTCTTTGACAGAACCCCAGTAACTCCTCCAACGAAGCCCATCTAAAAGGCCTGTGAGGGTGGGAAGGTGAGGCTAGAAAATAACTATAGTTTGGAAAACGTGTTTATCTTTTGTCCTCATTGAGGGAATTTAGAGAGGTGGTGTTCATCATTGAATTTCTCTGAAATATTCTCATCAATAGATAATCCTGGCAGAACAGAGCTGGAAGAAAGGGAATGAAAGCAGATAGAAGGAAGACAGGAGATAACTTGAAGATAAACTCCCTTGGGGCTGCAGGTGACAGACACCTGGATGAGGGGGAGGTCTGGGGAGCGGGGCTGAGAATGGCTGCAGATGCAGGCAAATCTGTACCAGGGACAAGGAGAAGCCTGGATCTCCCTTGACAGCCTGTATGCTTGATGAGGTGGGAGGCAGGTGTCTGCTGAAGATGAGAGGGGAGAAGGGAAAAGGTAGTACAAGATCGCTGGACGACTCTGTGACTTGGACAACCTCTCCTGGCCCGACTCTTCCTCTGTGAAATGGGATGTCTATGTCCCTCAAGGAGGATAAAATGAAATACATGAAAAGTGATTTGTGCAGTCTAAATCTATACAAGTACTAGAGGTGATATTAAATTTTCTCCAGATTATTCTGAATTTTTGTTCCCTTAATACTTCTAACTTAGAAATATGTTAGCGATTGTATATTGTTATTTAGCTCGCATGTTGTTATTTCTCCAGCCAGGCTATAAACTATTTGAGAGCAGAAGTGTTTCATCCTTCTTTGAAGCTCCAGTTTCACCTAATAAAACATTAGGTATCCAGCAGGAACTTAGTTAATACTTGTGAATTGAACTGATTTTCTACTACTACTCTCTGGCACTGTATCACATGCTTGTGAAGAAATTGGAAGTTACTAGTATTTGTTGTATGAAATGGCAAACCGAGACATCAACCATTTCATTTTAGAGGTAATGAATGTTCATTCTCAATATCATAAGTCTTGTTCTCTGACTTGTTTGCCTTTTATTTTCTATTTTTGTATTTGACATCTTTAGGACTTTTCCATATAGATTTAATGCTGGTCAAAGGGAGAACATGTTTTTACCTGGGTACAGTATTCAATCCTCTCCAAAATTATGGCAAAATTGGGCCTGTCTTCGGGCTGATGTTGCCAGCATTGAGTCATTATCCGGTATCTAAAAGAATAAGCGATTAAAGTCAGGAAGAGCACAGGATAAAAAATGCATTTCTCCTAGTACTTCTAGATGGGGCCAGGACTGGCACCTATCTTTAGAGGGTGATAACTTATCTAGATGTGCTGCCCCCTGCTGGTGGATTGGGGAATCATAGCCTGATGTGAGGTGTTAATACCAAAGCTCATTAACACAGACATCCTAGTGTTTATATCCAATATTCATTCCTGAATGAAAGCCACTTCTAGGACAGAATATTCTAATTCCTATCTGCCTTGCTTATGGAAAGAGGCGAGGGATGTAGACAGGACAATAGATAATACAGGGAATTATTAAAGGAGACTCAGGATCTAGGGTGTAGGCCAGCAGGGGTGAATCTGGGACACATGTCCTGGGGCGTCTGAGGAGTGTGGGCCTTGTGAGTCCTCAGCCTCTGGCCAGGATGGCATTATTGCCTCTGAGGGACCGAAGACTAACCATCTTACTGAAGTTACAGACACCTGCTTCTCTCTGGGCAGGTTCAACTGAAGGCAGTAGCCACCTGCCCCTTCAGCTTAAGAAAGCATATGAAGCTTCAGATACTTTTTATAGGAAAAACTATGATCAGGGACTTGTAGAAGTGTCCTAAAAGAGTCATACACAGGCCCGGGGCAGTTTTTAGGTGGGTCCATCCGTCCTCCACTGGTGACAAACTCCAGGACTTCCTGGTTGCTTTTGCTGGGGTATGGCATGTACCCCAGGGAAAAGATCTCCCACAGCAGAACTCCAAAAGACCTGGGCACAGACAGAAGACACAGGTATGGGTGTGAACACATGGGCATATGCGAATTTTAATCTCTTTCCCCATTATACCTTTATCCATAATAGATGATTTTTTTTTTTTTTTTTTTTTTTTTTTTTTTTGCTGAGGGTGGCTTTGAACTCGTGATCCTCCTGTCTCAGCCTCCCGATCCGCTGGCATTACAGGTGTGCACCACTGCGCCTGGCTAAAGGAATCTTAAGATAGAAAAATGAAAAGAATGAGAAGTGCTACACATGATGCTCCATGGAAAGAAGACTACTGCCAATGTGTGACTTTTTATTTCAGTCAAATTTCTGTTTTTGTTTTCTTACCTAATTGCAATTAAATTCAACATGTATTTTGAACTTTGATGCTTTTGCATATTCCATTTTAGCATAAACATTTTCCATGCTAATTTTATAAACAAAATTTGAAATGAGTATAAAATAGTGCATTGAATAATGGTGCCTTAATTTGCCTTATCACATTGTTTTCAATTTTCAAAATCTTTAACATTATGATGAACATCTTTGTTCATTTCCAAAGGATTTCCTTAGGATAAATTCTCTGATTTACTACATTAGAATAACTGTAAGATAAAGAACAATTCTAGTATCATAAGTAGATCACAAAATACAAACATTGAAAAATTCTTGATATATAATGTTGATTTGATTCCTGAAGCTTCACTCTTCATCTGTCAGTACTGAACAAGAGTATAGCAAACATACTCAGCAACACTGAATATGCTTGTTAATAATGAGGACTTTTACTGAGTTTAAAATAAAAATGGTGGAATGTCTTAAATTATGTTTATTGACTTGCTAATTAACATGGTGGAATGTCTTCCTAGGTGTTGATTAATACACTTCAATTTTTTCCCCACGAATTGTCTGTTCATGTCTGTTGCCCATTTTTATTCACTGGGGCGTATTATTTTGGTATCAATTGTCATTTTTGCACATTCTTTATCTGTATCCAAGATGTTAACCTTTTATCAAAAATTCAAATATTTGTATGAGTTTCTTTCTCATCCTACTTTTTTAGCATATCAAAGATTTTTATTTTTAGGTAGCCAAGTCTATTTATAATTTTTCCTCCATTTGTTTTATAGTCATACAATACTTCACCAAAGATTAGGTAAATATTTGCTGTTCTAGTTGTTTGTTCTTCTCTCTAATCAAATTCAGTTGAAATTTAATCTTGACTAATGATTAAAAATATGTCCTTTTCAGGCCTAATCATTTCGTCTACTTGTCTGCTTCTCACATTGATACCATTCTGTTTTATCATTTGTGTATTTTTTCCCCCAATCTGGTAAGGCATTTTTCTCTTCTTTCTTTCTTAAAAAAAAAAAAAAAAAGTATTCAATGCACACCTGTAATCCCAGCAGCTTGGGAGGCTGAGGCAGGAGGATTGTGAGTTCAAAGCCAGCCTCAGCAACTTAGTGAGGTGCTAAACAACTCAGTTAGATCCTATCTCTAAATAAAATACAAAAAAGGGCTGGGGATGTGGTTCAGTGGTTAAGTGCCCCTGAGTTCAATCCCCAGTACCAAAAAAAAGTATTCAAGTTCTTGTGTTGTTTTAAATAATTTTTGAGATTTTTCAAAATCAGGTTTCAAACTAGCCTTTGGTATTTTGATTATAATTTTATTTTAAGCCCTGAATTGAATATTTAACATTTTGACAAAGAAAGCCTGTCTTTGTTTTAGTATACTGATGTTGTTTTCTCCTATTAATAAACATCACCACAAAAAATTGTAGAGAACTATGCTTCTAAGGAACATAAAATGCTTTTATTGTCATCTTGGTAACATTTCAAAGACTCTGATGCATTGGATTGGGCAAAGGTAGTTTCCATCTTTTTCGGTTGAGAGGGTTGAAGCAGAGATTCCAGCTGAACTGCCCTAAGACAGACTGGAGCAGATAATTAGATCTCTGGATTCTGCTACCTACAAATTTCCTGGCACATATATTCTCTCTCTCTCGGGAGGCACTTTTGCCCCCAAATCAAAGCAAAGCAGGCAAGATCAAAGCAAGAAAATGTCAGCAAGGCCTAAATAGTTACAGCTGTATTAATAGATGATAAATGATAGATAATAAAGAGAGGTCATCATATTTTTTAAAGGAATCTAGATCTTATTATTTTACCTTCTTTGTGTCAATTTTTCCTTTTTTTAAAATAAATAAAATAGATATAGGTAAGCCTCACCTCCATCTCTTCTTCCTCCCCTCCACTCACATAAGAATGTATTTTCCCTTTATATTTTTTCACATTTTTAAACAACACATGAAGCCATAAACAACAGAGAATCTACATTATGGACTTATTTTTTTGCACTATAAAGTTATACTTAAATATCCTACTCCTTTTTGTGACATTCTTTACATTGTTTTTGTGATGTGTCCATGTCAATATAAGCAGGCTTAGCATGTACTTTTATACTTTTTATACTGCTGAACAGTTTTCCACGATAAAAATAAACCAGTTTGTTTTCCATCCCCTGTTTGATGGAAAGTCAGATTGAAGTCTTTTCTCTATTATAAACAGTGTGCAAATGAGCATCCTTGCTCAGGTCTATTTGTTTCAAACTTTCTTTTTTCTTTTTTTTTAAATATGTTTTAGTTGTAGATGAACACAATACCTTTATTTATTTTATGTGGTGCTGAGGATCAAATCCAGTACCTCACAGAGGTGAGGCAAGCACTCTACCGCTGAGCCACAACCCCAGCCCCCTTGTTTCAAACTTTCTATAATGTAAATACTTAAAGAGCAGATGGGTGGTTCTGCCATCTTGCAACATGATCTCAATATAAGACTTTCAGAATATTTTCTTGTGTTGTTAAGGTATTCCATGCCATTGGATTCTATATTTTTTTATCTGTATGTTGTTATTATTATATTTTTTGGGAGCATGCAGAATCTTATTGGTCTGAAATTTCATGATGATGTGCTCTTATGTGACTCTTTTTATCCATGGTGCTTGGCACTTAGTGGATGCTTTCATTCTGCAGATTTATGTTCTATTCTAGAAAATCTTGTCTTATTTCTTTAATTTTTTTGTCCTCTGTTCCTTGTTTCTGGGACTCCTGTTTTGTCAGCTTTTTGGATCTATTGGTCTAATCCTCTTAATTCTCTTTCCTATGGATCCCATCTCTTTATAGTTGTTTTATTTTCTAGAGGAATTATTTAACTATTTATTCTAACCCTTCTATTACTTTTGCATTTCTTTCAGAATATTTTAAAAATAAACTTATTTTTTAGAACAGTTCATATTGTGAGGAAATTGTGAATACAGTTAGTTCCCATATATCTCACACTCATTTCCCATTATTTTTAGTATCACATTAGTATGATACATTTGTTATAATTAATGAACCAATGTTAAGTCATTATTAACTAAAACCCACACTTGATTCAGATTTCCTTAGTTTTTTAACTGAGTTTCCTTTTTCTATTTCTGAATCCCATTAGGAATAGCATGTTACATTTAGTTGTCACATTTCCTTAGGGTCTTCTTGACTGTTGACAACATCTCAGACTCTCCTTGTTTTTTATGACATTGACAGGCTTGAGGGGAACTGGTCAGGAATTTTGTGAAATATTCCTCAATTGGGTTTGTCTGTTTTCATCACTGTTAGACTAGGATTGTGGGTTTAGGAGGAGGGCCACCAGGGTAAAGTGTCATTTGCATCACATCATCTCAAGGGTAAGCGCTCTCAGCCTGACATACTGTTGCTGTTGACCTTGATTACCTGGCTGAGGTCACATTTGTCTGGTTTCTCCACTGTAAAGTCTCTCTTCCCCTTCCTACCTTTGTACTCTTTGGAAGGACCCTGCTATTTGTGGCCACACATGCTTCTAAGGAGTTATGCTCCATCCCCTGAAGCATTCCTATCATCATATTTTATTTCCAAGAGCTTTTTTTTTCCACTAAAAATATTGGTTTAAGCAACCTTCTGTCCTTCATTTATGGTTGCAATAGTCTTTTCTTATCTTTCTGAGGATATTATAGTTTAAAAAAAAGTTTTCCTAAGCTTTCCACATTTTCTTCCTCCAAGTTCCTTCTCTCGTTTTCTTCAGATTATAATCTTTTCTCAAATATTTCTTGATTCTTGCCTGGTGGTTCCTGTTTTAAGGCTGAACACTAAAAGCTGATGGGAGGCTTTGGGAGGGGACCTTGCCAGCTGTGGGTAGCTGTGTGATGGTTTCACTAGATGTATTCCTTTCCTGTGGCTGCTGTAGGAAATTACCACAGGCTTGGTGGCTTAAAACAACCTAAGGTTGTTTTCTCACAGTTCTGAAGGCTGGACGTCTGAAACCAGTTTCTCTGGGCTCAAATTGACAAATCAGCAGGACTGTGCTCCCTCCTGAGACTCAGAGGGAGACTTTATTCCTTCTTCCAGCTTTGGGTGGTAGCTAGAACCCTTGACTTGTGGTCACATTGTTCCAGTCTCTGCCTCTGTAGTCACACTGCCTCCTACCGTTTGTGTGTGAAATTTCCCATCCCTGTCTTCTAAAAAAACTTGTGATGGCATTTGCCCCCCGACAGTTAATCAAGGAAAGCTACTCCACTTAAGATTCCCAGTTTAATTCCCTCTGCGAAGCCTCTTTTGCTAATACGCTAACTACTGTGGGCTTCTGAGATAGGACCTCATGCCTTTGGGTGGCCATTATTCAGTCTGCTACACCGGCGACCCCACTTATCAGTGTCTGTAGTTTTCTCTCATTGCTCAGTGCCTCCAGGGATTCTCTGATCTCCTGCCTGGCTGCCAGTGATCTTGATGCTGAGGTGACCAAGGGGGCCAATACTCTTAAGTAGGTAGACTTAAAGAAATATTTCTGTGACTAGAAGAACAAGTCACCCTTGGTGAGGTTTATGTCCCCAAGACCAGAGGGACTTCACTTGAATCTCTGGGAGAGAGAGCCCCACTTTTGATGGCAGAAGAAGGAGCACCAACACTCTTCAGGTGGTGAGGGTATGGGCCAGAGGACTTAGCTACTTCTTAAACACACCTTGAACTTTCTGGGGCTCTTAGGCAGAGTGAACAGCCTACTTCTGGACCTGAACTGTTGATTGAGGGCCACCTCTCCACGAGCTTTCCAGTGTCCCAAATTTTGTCTTTGTGGTATTCTTTATCCTTGTGGAGTTTAATGCAATTAAAAAGACTCCCTTTACTCACATGTGTGTCTGTGTGTGCATGCTTTGTGAGGGAGCTTGGGTTTAATCGTCTATTTAAAGTGACATGGGGCTTCCAACATGTGGTCGCCCAGCTGGCAAAGTCAGTATCATTGGGAGAATTGTTAGAAATGCAAGTTTTCAATTGGAATCCAAGGCTTTCTGATCATAAACTCTTGAGTGGGGTCTTTTAAGAAGGCTTCCTGATGATTCTGATGTTTGCCAATGCTGGAGAACCACCATGGTGAGGTTGAGCAAATCTTATCTTCTCAGGGTCTCCCTGAGGAGGGTGTGTGTCATTTAGTCCAAGAGCACCAAAGGTCACAGTGATACCTGGAGGAGGGCAGCAGGAAGACTCACCATGTGTCTGTTTTAGAGGTAAATATTCCTTCCATGAAGGCCTCCGGGGGCATCCATTTAACCGGTAGCATGGCACATCCCCCCTTTCGATAGTAGCTGGCTCTGTGAGGAACAAGAGGAAACCAAGCTTGGATCTGGAGGTGGCACTACACACAAGCCACCTTGTGTGAAAGTGGCAACAACATTGTCTACCCATTAAAAGGTTGAAATTAACGAGAGGTCCTTGGTGGTTCAGGAGAAGAGCAGAGGAACACAGATCATTTAGTTAAGAACTCTGGTGTCATTTAATGGCCCACTAGAGGCACAAAAGAAAAGATCTATGCAATGACTAAGATCCCAGCTAGCAGATGCTTAGATTTCCCTGTTGGGTTTTGTTTATTATAACTCACGGTGAATAACATTACTCCAACCTTACGAGCACAGTCTGTTTTGATGACCTGCAGTAACATGAGATGTGAAATGGGAGAGCTGAGAGCAGAGCCGTGTCTTATTCCTTGGCTTCTCCATGGCAATGTGGGCCCTCAAGAAATAACCTAGAAGGGTAGCAGGGGGAGACCTTCCACAGACACGCCCAAACGGGAGAACACAGGACGAGGCATGGAGTTGGCTTAAAAGGTGGATGAACTAATTTATTAATTTTCATCAGTAATGCCACTAACTAATGCAACTCACTGATAAAAATGAATGGACTCATCTACTTTTGAAGCCATATTCTCTGTCTGGGTGTATTAGGGGAGGCAGCCTCCTACCAGCTGCCAACATTAATTGATTATTTCAATACTTAGTATCAGGTAATTCTGCTGTGTGCTGAGGACATAAGTCACAGTCTCTCTCCCCAGGATACAGTTTAGTGGGAGGAAGAGATATATCCACAGCACAGAACAACTCACAGAGTAATGTGGATATAATGCCACTTCAGTGACATAAATGAAGCATTGATTTGTTCTGTATGAGACAGGGTCAGGTACAGGGAAAGCTTCAGAGAGAGGCACTGATGGAACTCTCTGGAATCATACCTGACCCAAGAACTTGATGGGCATATGGAGAACTGTGGGACTGGAGGTGAGCTAGCAGAAGCTAGTGAAGCCAGATGAAGAGCTGTTATAGTTTGGATGTTAGATACTTCCCCAGAGACCATGTGCTTGGTTGCCAGCCTGTAGTACTATTAAGAGGCAGGGGGACCTTTAGGCAGTGGAGCCTACTGGGAAGAAGTTAGGTCACTGGAGACATGTCCTTGAAGAAGATATTGGGACCCCAGCCCCTTTCTCTTTCTTTCTTCTTTATAAGTTGATCCCTTCTTCTTTATAAGTTGATTTATCTCAGGCATTTGTTACAGTGACAGAAAGCTGACTAACATGGGGAGCTCTAAGAGCTAAGGCCCTAGTATGGAAGAAGAGCAGGGTGACAGGCTATAGTGTCTGCATTTAAACTAGAGGCGACCCAGGATGTTCTGAGAAAGTCGGGGAGGCAGTGCTGAGACTCTGGGTGCACAAGGTAAAGTGGAACACTGGAAAGTTGCATAATGATACTGGTTGACAGCTCCAGAGAGGTCCTCACTAACTCAGTCCCCCATGTGCTGCTCTCTGAGGTCCCAAGATGGCAGCGGCACCCTCTCCCATGTGGAGATTGTTACCAGTTCTGACAGAGGCCCTTATGGGTGTCCTGGTCATCTCAATTATTCTCCAAAGAGCTAAAGCTCTATGCAACCAGCTCCTCGCTCTACCCCTGTGGGTTAACGAAGGGGTTCATTAGTGACCATGCAGAGGAGTGACTTGGTTCATGTATCAAGTCACTGTTGTAAATAGTTAGAAAAAGAAGAAGCAAAGTCAGGAATAGAAGAGTGAGAGAAAGTGCAATTACTATTTTTTTTTAAATTAAAAATTTAATTATTTTTTAGGTAGCCTTGAGAAGGACTAGGGAAGACTGAGCTGAGCGCCTGTAGTTTAAATTACACCCCCCGTCTCTTGGTGTCCCATTAGTCCTGGGTGCTCCTGCTCAGGTGATGGATGCTATGGTGTCCATTAGATCTCCACCCTGAGGGGGAGGTTGAATAAGTCACAAGGTTCACTTTGAAGTTTTTTTCCATATCTAGTATCCAGATTATTCCATGTCTCAGAACATGGCAGGATTAGAGTTGGAACCAGAAAGACAATCCAATTAAGAACTTCGTGTCAATTCCTGCAGGCAGCTGTGTCCTAGAATTAGAACTCAGGCATGGCACTAATTAAGGTTTCCCGTATCCTGAAAGGAACTTGTGGAAATGTCATGCAGAAAGGTGACAAGGTACCAGGAGATGATGTAAGGTACAAGCAGCCACAGGCCAGTTCTTGGGGTGTGGTGGTGGAGACAGGCTTTGCTGGGGCCTGGTAGTCTTCACTCACCTGTAGATGTCTCGAGCCATTCCAAAGTCCCCAATCTTCGCTATTCTTCCGGTGCCAGGACAGGTCAAGAGGCAGTTCCTGGCAGCAATGTCCCTGGGAAAAAAAACAATGAAAAAATGGGTTTCTTAATTTTATCCAGTGACGATATGTGTATAATATCTACGACTAGGGTTTTCAACTCCAATCTGGAGTTCCAACAGTTCCCTCCTCTGCCCTGCACTTCTGTTAGCATCTTATACTTCAGTGTGAGAGAAACCACTTATACCAATTTCAGGCCTCAAAACAAACAAGGAAATGGGAAGGGATTGGGGAAACAATTGGAAATGCTTAATGGGACAATAATAATGAAAATAACTATAATAACGATAGCAATTTATTGGCCTCTTACTATGTGATGAGCATTGTTTTAGGTCCTTCATGTCTAATTCTCACCAACCTGCAAGACCCAGGGTACTATAATTATCTTCATTTTATTAAAAATTTGAGCTAAAAGCAGATGATACATGGGCCAAGGAATGCTTTTTGACCTTAAGTTGTTAAATAAAGACTATGAGTTGGTTTTTGCCAGTTGTTTGAAGGAGTGTTCTGGAACAGTGTGACTTCCATGATATCAGATTCAAGTAGGTTACAAGATACCCCAATATTTCTAGTTTTTAAAGAAATAGCCAGTTTCACCTCCCGCCCTTGCTAAGCTACGTGGCTGGAGCATCACCTCTTTCAGGTCATGAGGTGACTTCTTTTCAAGCTCCACGTGGCCCCCTTTCCTGCAGCATGCCTCTGAGGCAGGATCAGAAGCCTTCCAAGACTGTCCACTTCAACCTTCCCACTGCTTGCCCAGTGACATGCATGTGGATGTTAGAGCTGCCAACAGAAGTCTGGAATGGGTCCCTAATAATTTTAAAGTCCTATGCAGAAAACATAGGGAGTATCTTAGGGGGCACAGGTGGTGTTTTTATATTGACTTCATGAGGGTTCTGATCCTTGATTGAGAAAGAACTTGAAGAGTGAACAACTGGCTGTTAAGATAGTATTAAACAACTAGGACCCAGATTGTGGATCATGGCTTAGGATCCAGAACAATGGCAGTCATGGGAAATGAATGTTATTAATGTTGCTGACCTGATCCATAAGGTTTAAGTTGACATTGGAGGGGCAGTAGTTCATAAAATGACCCATTAAAACCACAAAAGTATAACAGGAATGACATCAAAAAGAGGAAAAACTACTGTATATATAGCCATGAATTCTAAAGAGAAATATAGCGAAGTGGACCAGGAATGGCATGTATGGCTCCAGAAAGGTCTTTGCACTGATGCATATGGAATAGTTATTTTAAAAAGTGGTTTTTAATTTGATAAGGTATTATAATATTTAGAAGACACCAAGGATTGGCAGGATGACACACAGTTCTTGAAATTGCTGTATAACATGGCCCAAAGAAACAGAGTTAATGAAACAAAGAAAAGAGGGGAGTAAGTGGCTGTAATGAAGGGGTTCCCTCTGAATTCAGAGGTGTACATGTATGGGAGGCCATACATCTTTAAA
>PVHX01015307.1:34047-47401 GCA_004024805.1 Geosciurus inauris
TTTTTTTTTTTTGGTACTGGGGATTGAACTCAGGGGCACTCGACCACTGAGCCCCATCCTCAGCCCTATTTTGTGTTTTATGTAGAGACAGGGTCTCCCTGAGTTGCTTAGCACCTTGCCGTTGCTGAGGCTGGCTTTGAACTCGCGATTCTCCTGTCTCAGCCTCCCAAAGTGCTGGGATTACAGGCGTGTGCCACTGTGCCCGGCTCTGACGTTCTTTTCTTTTAACATTTTTTTTTAGTTGTTGATGGATCTTTATTTTACTCATTTATTATTTATATGTGGTGCTGAGGATTGAACCCAGGGCCTAACGCACACTAGTCAAGTGCTGTACCACTGAGCTATAGCCCCAGCCCTCTGATACATTCTTGATTTGATCTTTGACACTTTAACTTCTTAAAAAAGGCTCCCGCCCCTGCAAAAAAAAAAAAAAAAAAGCCACAAACTGTTATTTTGGGATCTATTTTGACCTTGAGTGACTATGGATGTGGAAGTGATTGGTCTCTTGAGAGAATGTGATCCTCTCATCTCATCATTCATAGCAGAGAACTAGACATGGTCATGACTGTTTGTGACTCTAGGACAGCAGATTTCATGGACATGGTCCCTCAGCAGAGACTGTATGTCATGGTGCCAAATGTGGGTGAAGATGAAAAAGCAGACGTGAAGCAAAGGGAGACATTTGGAGTCACCAAGATGACACATGTTTGCTCTCAGATTAAGTCCAGATTTAAAGGACATGGAAGAAGGATGGAAAGGTGTCTCTAAGCAAGGATGACTTTCAAACACAGCACAGCCTTGTCTTAACTGAGCAACCTGAAAGCCCAGAGTTGCTTTGTGGCAAATTCTAGGGACAGTGAAAGGAAAGGAACAAGACTGAGTTGCTCTTTGAAGTGGACTGTGGCTTTGCATGGGTCCATGGAGGACTGATCCAGCTTCTCTTTTGTTTCTATTATTTCTATGAAGCCAGTTGGTCTACAAGTTGGCAAAGGTTATTAGAATCAAGAGGAAGAACTGCAGACGGAAATGGAGTGCAGGAAAAGGGTGATCAAGCGTGAGGGAGGCTACTGCCTCCTTTCAGACGCGACTTCGGGATCTTAGGTGAGTGTACTTCTTGATCTGTTTTCCCCTCTTATGGGAGAGAAAGAAATGTTACATAGCACATACTTCTCTACTTCCAACTCATACAGGAGCTCTCATTTCCTACTTTGAGCTTACATATTCTAATTTCCATGAACATGCCTTAAATTCTTTGAATTCATAGGTTAATGAATATTTGTGAGTTTCTATCATTATATATATATCATTATGAAAATATCATTATGAAAATCTTTGAAAAGAGCCTAAGAATCTATTTTGCTTTTTGAATTTCAGATCAAACTGTCATCAACATCCATAAGGAAAGAAATCTGTGCTGTGTGATGTTTTCAGCATTATGGGTGGATAGTATGCCCTGGTCCTAACCATATTTAAACACAAGCATTTTATTTAGCAAAAGAAATGAAAGGTAAATAAAGTCATTATTATACTTCCTTTCAGACTATTTCAGAAAAATTAATTTATCCAAAAAGCATTTATTGTGCTCCTACTACTATATGCTAGGGATAGGAAGACAGACAAAACAGAGTCCTTCCTGAGAATGTGGAACAACATTAAATAAAAGTTGAAGAGCAAGCTGGAGAAAGAGTAGTTTTCAGAAGCCGTACTCATAGAATCTTCTGAGCAATGCTCTCTGACAGTGGTTGAGTCCAAAGTTCCCCAAGAGTAACATAACAGCAAAGGCATCTCCCCTATCAAGAATGCATGGGGGCTGGGGTTGTGGCGCAGTGGCAGCGTGCTCGCCTGGCACGCGTGAGGCCCTGGGTTCGATCCTCAGCACCACATAAAAACAAAATAAAGATATTCTGTCCACCTGCAACTAAAAAAAATAAATAAATATTTAAAAAAAAAAAAAAGAATGCATGGCATAAATTTAGACAGGCCTAGGTTCAAATCCCAGCCACTTAAACGCCATTAAACTCTGGGACTTTAAGCAAGCTGCTTGAGTCTCTAAGGCTTCATTTCTTCATCTGAGAAATAAGGGTAATCATTCCTTCTCCATAACGACAGCCCTTAGGTCCAGGTGTGGCAGAGTCTGAGCTCAGTGAGTTAGCCAAGGTAGCAACATTAGGACTGGGGATGTAGCTCATGCTTCAGGCCCCAGGTTTGAATCTCAGTGCCACATACAAAACATAATAAATATTGATAACACTAGTAACTTGATATTTGGAAGTTGGTTTCTCACCAGTTTTCCTGTCGTTCTCATATGACCTTACTGCCCAGGCATCTGTGAGACTCTAGAGGGAGCCCACTGAATTGTAAGATCCTGGGCATCAGCGCAGTCTGGTTGCCTGACTCTTAACCACCAGAACGGAACTGAGTTCAGAAAGCATGCAGAGAGAGTCAGGCAGTTTCCATGAACTAATTACTGTTATGGTTTTGGTTTTTAATGTGCCCCAAAGGCTTATATGATAAAGGTTTGGTCCTCAGCCCGTGTTGCTATTGGGAGATGTGGGAACCTCTAAGAGGTGGGACTTAGGGAAGGAAGCTGGGTCATTGTGGGCATGCCTTTAAGAGCTATTGTGATCCCCCCACCTTTCCTAACTTCCATGAGGTGAGCAATTTTGCTCCACTATACGCTTCCCATAGTGATGCTGTGCCTCACCCACAAGCCCAAAACAACAGGATGAGCAAACCATGGGCTAAAACCTCTGAAATCAGAACCAGAATAAATCTTTCTTCCTTCAAGTTGACTCTTCTCAGGTATTTTGTTGCAGTAACAGAATGCTGATGAACACAATTATGCAAACATCAATCTATGTTTCTGTAATGTTGGATGCGTGTCTAGCCATTTGGTGTGTCCTTCAAGAGTTACAAAATACCATGGCCAGTTACAAAGAGGAAGAAGAAAGGAGGCTGTATCTGGCTCCTTCTCTCATGGCCATTGCTATACATTGGGCTCCACATAGACAGTGCTGGGGCAAGTAAGAGCTCAGCGGGCACTGGGAGACTCTGTGCTTTGCTGACAAAAAGCAGCCAACCAACCAAACAAAAAACCCAGGTAAACATGGACAAAGGAGATCCTAAGAAACCAAGAGGCAAAATGTCATCACTCTGATTCTTTGTGCAAACTTGCAGGGAGGAGCACAAAGAGAAGTACCCAGATGCATCAGTCAGCTTCTTGGAACTTCTGTGAAGTGCTCAGAGAGGTGGAAGACCTTGTCTGCTAAAGAGAAAGAGAAATTTGAGGACATGGCAGAGGCAGGCAAGGACCATTATGAAAGAGAAATGAACACCTAAATCTCTCCTGCAGGAGAATCCAAAAAGGAGATCAAGGATCCCAGTGCACTTGAGAGACCTCCACTGGCCTTATTCTTGTCCTGTTCTGAGTATCGTCCCCAAATCAAAATATTTGGTAATGTTGCAAAGAAACTGAGAGAGATGTGAAATAGCGCTGCTGCAGATGAAGCCTTATGGGCAGACTGATAAGCTGAAGGGAAAAGATGGAGAAGATGTTGGTGCCTACTGAGCTAAAGGAAAACCTGGTGCAGCAAAAGAGAGAGTACTCGAGGATGAAGGAAGTGAGTCAAAGGAGGAGGAGAAGGAAAATGAAGAGGAGAAAAGGGAGGAAGATGAAGAAGGTGGTGATGATGAATGAGTTGGTTCTGGTGCAGGGTTTTTTTTTTTCTTGTCTATGGAGCATTTAATCCCTTATAAAGAAAACAATTGAAATGTAAATCAGTGTAAGATTGATTTTTAAAGTGTACAGTGTCTTTTTTTTTGTATAGTTAACACACTACCAAATATACATATAGATAGCTAAAAAACAAAAACAAAAACAAAAAAACAAAATAAACAAACAACCTGGAGTCCTTGCTTTAGCATTATCTGTTGTCAAATATGTGAAAATGTGAACTCCTTTCACATTCCCTCAAGGAGCCCAATTTTCTAAATGGGGAACCATAGGTGATATAGGACTTAAGATGCAGACGGGAGTCCCCATGGGCGGTGCAGAATAGCTTACAGGCCAAGGAGCATGTGTGATGCCACTGCGTACACAGGCAGGGGAGCCCCTGAGCCAGTTGCCCTCTCAATATGAACAGCTGAACCATCCAAACAGCTCTGGAGAGAGGCTGGTTCTTCCGCTCCGAAGGGAGAATGTATGGAAGCTGCAGGAAAAGCAAGGTGTCTAACTTACCGATGGATGAAGTGGTTTTCCTCCAGGTACTGGCAGCCACAGGCAATGTCCTGAGCCACATGCAGAAGGTCCAGCATCGCCAGGGAGGAAGGCTGATTCTGTGAGGAGACAGAAGTGGTTCACCGATTCAGCTCTTGGGGGACAGAGAAGATGGAAACTGGCTTCTGTTTGTGAGGAAGCTGGATGCAGACGCGATGCTCCAACGGGGGTCTCTGTCCTGGCTGTACACTAGAAACCAGCTGGAAACTTTTTTAAAACACAGATGCCTGGCCCCACCCAGCCCCAGGATTTCACTTTTGTGGATGGCTTCAGCTTTGTCCATGTGGAAGCTCCCAGGTGATTCTAACCTGGTGCCAGCGCCTCAGATGCTCAGGCTACAGGACTCCAGCATGTGGCCCATGTCCTTTCCCTTTTAATTTATTCTGCACATCCTATCTCAAGCTTTAGAAACTTTTGAATGCCCCAGATTTATAAAGAAGCCTGTGAGGAAACTGACCAGGAGACAAATATTTTAAAATCCTCTATTTAAATATCTTAAAATATTTTTAAAAATTTCAATAAGATCTAGATCTAAAGTGGACCTATAAAGAAAAGCTTTTATAAAAGGCTGGGCAACTGATGATGATGATGATGATGATGATGATGATGATGATTGCCAGGGATGGAAGCCAGGGGTGCTTAACCACTGAGCAACATCCTCAGCCCTTTTTATTTTCTATTTTGAGACAGAGACTTGGTAAGTTGCTGAGGCTGGCTTTGAACTTGAGATCCTCCTGCCTCAGCCTCCTGAGCTGCTTGGATTATAGGTGTGTACCACTGTGCCTGGCTAAGGCTGGCCAATTAAGAGCCATCTCAGGCTACTCTGTATGAAATCTCTTTCGTGCAGAAGGAAACAGCACCCACCTTGGGCATATTCCTCTTGGCCCCTTGGACAGACCCTTGAGGGCCGTGAAGTCTCTTCTGAAGGTGAGGTCTGTTTTGTTCTCTCTTAATGCCCCAACCCTTGGGGCCAGCAGTAGAACAACATCATGCAGGGTCCTATCCATGTCGCTTATTGTACTGTGCTTATTTTACCATGTCCCTAAGTAAACTTTGAGGGCTGTGAGACAGTGTTCTCTTCCATGTTGCTGGGCATATCCTAGGTGCTCAGTGATTATTGGTAGCCAGTTGGTTGATTATAGTTCTGTGGACTAGAATTTGCCCAGAGGGGTGTGTTTCAATGATCTATGCAAGAAGTGTAGGTGGTCTGTTGAATCAAATCCCCTGGTATGTCTGGATGAGTGTCCTCCAAAGGTCCATGTGTTAAAGGCTTGCTCTGCAGGAGAGTAGTACTAGAGATAGAGTGGGCCTGGTGAGATTTCCTTAGGTCACTGAATTGTGCCCCTGAAGAGCACTGTGGGACCCTAGTCTCCAGTCTCTTTCTATTTCCTGGCTCAGGATGTAAGTGGTTTGTTCTTCCATGCATTTCTAGGATACCTATGCCAGAGACCCAAAGCAATGTGACCACTTAACCTTGGACTAGAACCTCCAGAACCATGAGCCAAAATAACCTTTTTCTCTCTATAAGTTAGTTAATAAGTTAATTAGTTAATAAGTTAATTGCCTCAGATGTTTCACTATAGTAACAGGAAGCTGACTAATTATACCCTTTTAGGGCTGTGTTGGATTGTTTAAGCCCCAGAGAGGTAGAAGGTCCTGACTCTGGGTCACAAGAGTAAACTCCCTACAGGAAATTTGTGCTTGTAGCTCTTCTGTTTTTTCCCTCCTAAGAGACTCAGAGGCCTTTTACCTTTGACTGCATTGAATGCCCCAGGGTGGGACAAGAGCTGCGCCCTTTAGTTCTGAGGAGCCCAGAGGAAAGTCACCTACCAGACAGTAATCGTGTCACCCAGGTCTGCCTGAAGAGGCTTTCTTTGCCCCTGGTCGGGCCTCCCAGGACTCCACATAGCTGTGGCTTGGGTCTGGAGGAGGCAGGAGGGGTCCTGCTTCTCTAGGCTATGCTCATGGGGTGGACAACTTAGGAGGGCAGATCCCCTGCCGCTGCCTTACATGCCATGTTGCAAATCTGTGGAGAAGCTCCCCTTTGATGCAATGGGCAGTGTGTTGTGCAGAGAAGGAGAGCTCCATATAAAAGGTGAGAATGCAAAGGGTTCAGAGAGGTTAAGTGATCACTCCAGGGCACACATTAAGGTGGAGCCTGTAAGGTAGAAAGATCCCTCCCATACCGTTTGGGCCCCTCCCCTTTCTCAAGAGGAGGCAGTTCCCCAGTGGTTTCCCGCCTCTGGAGAGAACAAAGCCTGGCCGGTCAGGTTACTACATCAAAGAAGATCACCGCCGAACCAGAACCACGGATGCTTATCTATCGTGCCAGTTTTGAAGTGACCAATCCATAGCCCACCATGCGTTCATAGTGGGCCCTATAAATTCCATGCCCTGCGTCCCCTCTTCCCTTTTCTCCTCCTTTCTTCTCCTGGGCGTCCACCTGCACAGACCCCCTACCATGAATAAAGATCCCTTGGCTATGTGGAGTGTGTTGCCTCTGGTTCGGAGCAGACTCCACATTTTTATTTTACCTTTCAGAGCCCAAACTGCCCACAGCTGGTCTTTAAGAATCTGAGTTGGGGGCAGCAGGATTCAAATAGTTAAAATTGAGCTTCTTAAAAAAAAAAAACTGCTGAAGTATGGATGGAGTATATGTGAATACAGGTACAATATCGTGAACATAAAATGTCACACAGCATGCAAACAGAACTACATATAGCAGTGGTCAGTCAAGCTGGCCTGGGCTTCACCTGCCCGTTTGTCCCTTACTAGCCATAAGATCTGGGGCCCTTTGCTCAGCCTATTTCTGAACAGGATTCCCATCTCTGACAGTGCATGGTCCTGAGGACCACCCAGAGTTGCAGAGGGAAGGCTCATCAGGGGCCTGCAGTTATCCTAGGTGGTGGTGGTGTGGGAAGGCTCAGGAGCGCCTCCCAGGTTTGGTTCCTCCAGGGTCTTCACTGGGGCCTAAAGTATGGGGCACTGTGACAGACAGGCTGACCTCCTGGAGACAAGAAAAGCAGCATATTTCCAAGAAAATAGTCATCCATTTTGCTACAGTATTAGAAATATCTTTTCTCTCCTCAGGAGAATGCTTCTGTTCTCACCACAGGAGGATCTGGTCCCAGGTGTGGGAGAGCCTTGAGGGAGTAGAGCCTCTGTCACTCAGAATCCAGGATCAGTGATGTCTCAGATGCCCCAGGCCTGAGCACTGCAAGGACTATAGCTCGCCAGGCCTTATGGCAGGGCCAGCTTTGCCAGGGAGCCCCCCCTTTGACTGCTCAAAGCCAACTACCTGCCCCACTAAACAGCCTGCACAGATGGTGGTTGGCACTCTGTCACATGGGGTGGTGTGTGTGGGGCAAGGTGAGATGTGACACCGTGGCAAAACCAACCCCTAAAGTAGCAGTGCAGAGCAAAGCCAGCCAGTGTGCATGGTGGCCTTGGTGTTTGCCTGAGGCAGAGAAGGAGTGGGAATCAGGATCTTACCCACCATCTGCCTGTGGGTTGTGGCACTTCTTTGGCTACCAGATGTCCTTCTCATAGTGCAACTGTGGACAGGTGCTATGGGGCTTGGTGAGGATCTTGTCTGGGATTTCCCAAAGTGGGATTGTGTGTTGGAATTGGAAGATGAAACAGGCATGGGAATCCCTGGCCAGGTAGGTTTCTTTGTGACATGAATGGTCCATCTTTATGTTGTGGCTTTGAAAGTAGTTCAGGTCCCAGAATTCTTGTGTGTGTGAGTGTGTAGTACCGCAGGGCACTAGCGTTCCTTTTAGGGACACCATTGTTAGGTCAGAGGCAGACACAGAAAACCAGACCCACCTGCTGTGCTGCGCGGCGCTGTACCAACACGGCACCAGAAAGTTCGCTTGGGAGGCAATTTTGGACTGTTTCCCACTACCATGCCACGCCGCATGGGCACTGCGCCAGAAAGTTCCTTGGGAGACAATTCTAGAACCTCTCTCTCCCCCATCACCACCCGGAGCCAGCCCGCCCACTGTCGCGCGGGACAAACGTAGCACGCATGCGACGAACGCAGCACGCATGTGTCAAGCACGCAAAAATGGCGGCCCCCAATGATCTGTACGGAAGAAAAAGTAAACTTACAGTATGAGAAGCTCCATGGCTCTCGGCTCATACCGGAAGAAATCTGACCTCACCAGCTGCACCAAACCAATCTCAGAGGACACTGGACTCTAAGTCAACACCTCTTCCTGGCCTCAAGCCTGCCTTTTCCAGATGGGGAGAGGCCTTATAACCCTGTGTAACACGAGGGACGGGGCCTTTTAATCGACCTGTTCGAGCCTGGTGACTGGGCGGAGAACTGGTCCGGGAGCGTATTTTTCAGAATAAAAGCCTGTTTTGGTCCTGTTTCACTTCCATCGGGTTGTTCGTCTTACAACCATCTAGGCTGACACCCCTCTTTTCCAGGTAAGGGAGAAGGAATGGTTTATCTGGTGTCACAGGAGGGGCTGCTTCTAAAAGATAACCATGTACTAGTAAAAGATACACAAATATTAGTATCTTTCCTCCTTTTTGGGCAAGGAGGGGCTGGGGATCAACCCCAGGGCCATGGGCAGTGCTAGGTGAACACTCCACCACTGGGCCACACCGCCAGCTGCTCCTATTTTACTACTTAGATGGAGGATCACAAGACATGGGGAAGGAAATCTTCTACGAAGTGAAAACCAGAATAGTGTATATTTCAAAATTGACACATATAAAGATGAATGAGGAAGACAAAAGAAGCAAAGAATGTAGACAGGGCACCCCAAAAATAAAAAGCAAGTTTTAAAGCCGATGAGGTTTGTGCTCCTAGGCACTGGAGGACCCTGCTGCGTTTGGAGCCAGCACTGATATCGTCCAAGCCAGAGCCAAAGATTTAAACCTGAACATGGTCCCAATCAGAAGTTCTCATCCCCAGAGAGTAGGGCCCAAGAAGTCAGCTGTGCACTGAGCAACCTGTATGGAGCCATTACTACAGGTGTTACCATGATCCAAAAAGATATAGATCCAAAGAGATACGGTCCCCCACCAGAGCCCTTGTCTGAGTCTGCCCTCAAACCTGGTTCCTACACACAGAGATCATCAGGAAACCCCTGAGGGTCTCAGGGTGAGTCACACAAGTGAATCCTATAGAATTCAGAGCTCCAAGCCAGTGAGTTCAAGAACCTGGGGGCACAGCTCCTCCCCGTCTCTAGGGAATGTGTTTCTCTGCCCCATTATCCTCTGGCCATCTTGCTTCTGTGGAGGATGTACTGGTATTAGCCTCTTCTGCCCCCTAGAAATGATGTTTGTTTCTTCCCTAACACTCATCTTTCTAAGTTACCACTTGCAGTCCCAAGAACCACGGGGAAGCCCAACAAATCCCCCAATACCCTGGGGAAATTGCTGCCACAAACATATTAGCACGGGCCACTTTGGAGAGCTGTACTCCAGCAGGTGAAGGCTGTTACATTATAATATACTGATAATAACAACAAAACAGTGGGTTTGGTGACCTTGAGAAACTGCTCTCCCAAGTGGTGTCATCCCTAGGGCAGTGCCTGCTGCTAGAGGTTGGAACCAGGCTGCACGTACCTGCTCTGACTTTCTTGAGGGTAGTGCTCTGGGGGAGGCAGAGGGAGATCTCTGCCTTTCCTTGATGGAGCTTTGTTCTTTGGGACATATTTAAATGTTTAAATCTTAAACTATCCTTATCTTCCAAGGAGAGAGCTACCTTTGTTTGTAGGAGATAGAAAAGCCCCTCTCCTCCCTCCTTCCCCTTCCAACCCAAGGTCCTTAGACTTGTGAAGTGATGGGTTCCCAGCCTCCCTGTAAAAGGAGGTTTCTCTCCTCTGCTTTCTTAGCCTCAGGCACATCCACTAGGAAAACCAGACCTATGCCTCTTTCCAAAGAGTGATGCTGCTTGTCCCAGTGAGACCTCTGCCAGCAGCCCTGTTGAGAATCTCAGGGCATGAGAACTGAAGGCCCTGTCTGGCTGGGTGGCAGTGGCAAGCCAGAGAAGCTGGTACCTTGGCAGAGACCCTGGCTGGCTAGCAGTGTCTCTCATGGCTTCCCAGAGGACCATTCAGACAAACAGCATGTGGGGCTGGAGCAAGCGCTGAATCTGGACTCACAGGCCCTGAGCTCTAGTTCTACCTTTTCTGCTTCCTGTGTGGCCTTGGAAGTCAACAACCTCTCTGGGATACAGTGTTCTCATCTGTAAAATGGGGGTGAGACCTGCTCTGTCTCTACACAGGGTGGTGTGGAGAAATATGGATGCCGTGATGGAGAATGAATGGATGGGAGTGGCCTGCCCCAGGTCAGTCTGTTGTGTTAGTGACACGGCTGGCACCAAAGTCCCCCTTTGAGTTTGTCTTGAGGTTGATGCTCATAGGCCATAAGAAGGGAGCCAGCCTACAAAATCCACTGCAAAAGCCTGCACAAATTTCTAGGGGCTTGGGCTCAGTCATTGCTCACCTTCTGTCCATTCTGTCCCAGCCAGACCCTACTGTCCAAGCCCAAGGGCTGACTCTGAGGGTCCCGTCCAGCATGCTGCTGCCCAGGCTACACACTCTTGCTCCTCCAGAGCAAGAGCAGCACCCTGCTCCTCTCCTCCACTCAACCACCGGACAGAAGACATTCACACTCACTGGGCGAGGGCGTGTCTCCCGCAGGAAGGACTTGAGGTCTCCTCCGGCCATGAGTTCCAGCAGGATGAACCGTGGCAGGGCTTGCAGACTCACCCCGATGCAGCGCACGATGTTCTGGTGGTTGAATTTGCTGCAAGGTAGAGGGGTGCAACAAATTTAACTGGCTGGGTCTAAGACAGTCTTAAGTGAGAGAAACAGGATACAAAAGGCACGCTTTCAGCAGGCTCATTGTGTAGGCAGTCCTGTAGGGGAAGGCAGCAGGGTCCCCTGCAGGGAAGGGGGAAGAAGAGGCCAGCCTGCCAGAAGTTTAGTTTGCAGGAGAGCATTTGGTTGGAGTGGGAGGATGTTGCCCAGGCCCTGGGGTGAGATGTATGTGTGTCTTGGGGGGAGCAAGACGGTGTCTTTCTCAGATGAACAAATTCCTGTTGAGTTCTGTAAGGAAGGCCTCAGGCAAAAGTTAAAAAAACTGCTGGATGCATGGGCTGAGATTGTGGCTCAGTGGTAGAGCGCTTGCCTCGCATATGGGAGGCATTGGGTTCGATCCTCAGCACTGCGTATAAATAAATGAAAAAATAAAGGTCAATCAACAACTAAAAATAATTTGAAAAGAAAGAAAGAAAGAAACTGCTGGATGCAGTGGCGTACACCTGTAATACCAGGCAGGAGGATTGCAGTTTTGAGGTCAGCCTGGGAAACTTAGCAAGATCCTAAGCAACTCAGAGAGATCTTATCTCAAAAAAAAAAAAAGCAGAGGGTGCTGGGGATGTAGCTCAGTGGTAAAGCACCTCTGGGTTCAACCTCCAGTACCAAAAAAAAAAAAAAAAAAGGAACTACTTCTTAGAGGACCGTATGAGACTTGCCAGGTGACAGCATGTGAATTAGAACCAGGAAGAGGGGTCCATGCTGTGTTCTGTGGATTCCTCACGGGATTCCTCACGGGAAGGGATTGAGTTGGGACAAGAGGCCTTGAGATTTGGGTTTTCTTGTTCACATGATCCTGGTAGGAAACATAGGGCAGTGGGCTAGGGAAGCCAACACGGGCAGGGACACACACTCACACACACACACACACACACACACACGAGACTGGGTGACTACACTGAATGTAATGGCTATTGTAAGCAGTGAGATTGGTTCTCCTTCCATATGATCTCATATTTTTCTATTTTATTCAATAATCATGTATTACATGTACGATCAGAAAGTAAATGTTATTTGAAGGCAATATACAGCCCTTATTATGTGTCTTCCTAGGGGCCCAGAGCCCACCAGCTCCTCTTTCACACTGCTCTGTCTTCCTGGCCACTATCCACTGTGAGGACATCCCAGGTTGACCCATCTGTCAGGCTTCTCTAGAGGCTTCTCTGTGCCATGGAGGCTGTGAACCCCCAGCAGATCAAGTTCAAACTTCTGCCTCTTTCAGAGGAGCTGCTGTCAGAGCAGATGCCTCAGGAGCCTAAGCCCTGAGTTTCCAGCTGAAATTCAGGCCCAGAGCCTCAGGGGGAAGAGTCCAGGCCAGCCTGGACTCAAGTGTGCCATTGTGGACCCAAGCTAGGTATTCTTCTATCACAACAGGGGTGCGATTCCTTTACACTAGATCTGTGAGCTGGGTGGGAAAAGAGTCTTGGTTCCAGAAGAGTCACTTGCGGGGAGATTATATCTCCTACTGTCAAAACCTAGCATGCTCTATTTCTTAAGAAGTGGGAAAATAAGAACCAACGGAGGACCCCAGGGATGCTAGCTGCAGGCAGAATAATAGCCGTTGGATTATCAGGCCACACAGATATTTTTTGAGACACCATTGGGGGTTGTACACTCTGGTAAGTAGTATCAACAACACTAGAAAATTTTCCCTTGGGAGGAGGGGACATGCTGGGGACATTTCTCTTGGAGATGTTTGTAGAAACCTCTCATGTTCTTCAAGGTAGGGGGAGGCAGGCCGGGGGTCTCTCTGTGGCTTTACCTGATGATCAGAGCCTCCATGAGGAAGTCCAGTTCATCCTGTTCAGAACACACCTCCGGCAGCGTCTGGGCACAGAAGGGGAGGGTGGGAAGAAGGAGGTGGCTGTGAGCTGACAGCTGCAGCCTATAGAGACCACAGGCCAAGGTCAGGTCCAACAGGGAGCCACCTCTTACCTTCACAGCCACTTGCAGGGGGCTCGGGTCATTGGGCATTCCAGACACCTGGCCTTCATATACCTCCCCAAATGCACCATGGCCCAGACCCCTGTGCAAAGAGAAGACAAGCTTTTAAGTGGGCCACAATAAAGGGGCATCTGGGGTCCCCAAGTCCAAGGGTCACATTTAGTGGACACGCATGAGAGGCGAGGGCTGACATATATACTCAGCCCAGTCTTTGCTCTGGGATACTGGGCCTGTCTTTATTTGAGTCTGGTAAGAAGGGTTCTGCTGTGGTTTGGATATGTCTTGAGTGTGT